>DWIC01000681.1:0-10778 GCA_018248135.1 Battus belus
GATCACTGTAACACTTTTTATAAAGCATTGAATAAAGAGCAAAAAAGCGGAAGGGAGATATTTGACAACCTATTAATATAATTAATCATATGTATATGCATAAAAATGTATAAGATAATCAAAAACGTTGGCCACTGCATCAAAGTTCAGGTTTTTTCAAATCACACCACAGGCAGTAAAATATCATAATATAATAAGATTATAAATTAATAGTATATAGTCGCCTTATTATAATTTTGAGTGCAGACGTAGGAGCGAAATACGAACACAACCGTAACGTCCTTCATTAATTTGTATTACAGAGAGCTCAATCTAAATTTATACAACTTGTTTAACATACAATACAAAGAGCGAAATAAACGCGTCCATAACACGCTGTAGAACAAGACAATGTATTTTATCTGCAATGCAATTTTAAACTACATTCCGACACAAATAAACAATTATTAGTCCCGCGTAAATTCAATTAATCATATATACATAATATAATAGTGTGTCTCGAATATTAAAAACTTATAATAATAATTACGTTTGAGTGGAGTGTAAACATTAAAAATTAGACGGTCATGTTAATGTTATTAGCTTTCTGGAAAAAGCAATAACATCAATTTTACGATACGCAGCGTGCGCGACGGAAAAAATACATCACTTCTTATACTCTGAACAGAAACTATCCTCCTCCCACCGTTAACAAAAGTCGGTTACGTTAACTTCCGTCGCCCGTCAGAGTACGCGGTAGCGCTTGCCGGTGTCTTGCCAGCTACGTGTATCGCACGTGCGCATACATTGTTTCCAGTCGAAAGTTTTTATTTAAAAAGTGGGATGGCTGCGAGGTGGTTCGGCAGTCACCCGCCATGGCATAACTAATACCCCTGTAACAATGGCACCAACTTATCAATCGCACCATACACTGCCTACATAACTTTGTTATTGTAATATATGAGAACCTCCGTCCTAGCGAAATAAAAATGTATAAAATCTTAAGCAAAGCACTCTAAACTTAAACTACAATCATTCTATGGAGAAAGGTCACATTTGCAACTGTAATCCACTTGACATTGACTCATCGAACTTAGTTCGATATCACACCATAGTAAATGGATAAATAAATTAAAGGTATTTTTGAGGCGCGAATCGAAGAAATGTAGTGCGGCAGTAGACTTTACGTGCTTTCCTTTCCTTTAATTGGCCACCACGACGTCACTTGTCTCCTGCAAGAACAATTAACGAGTTATTTTTGACTTCAAACTAGCAACCCAAACAACTAACTATTTATAAACAAATATTATAAATACCATAATATCAGTTTTCAATTCTGGCACAACTGGAACTTCAGGGATCAAATCGGCCATCTTATCAGCCACTGGTAAGATATCCTGAAGAAACAAGTTAAGTATAATAAATTTCGTTCATATAAAAAACTTTACCTAAATCTAATAAATCTAGCATTAAAATTATCTCCAACAAAAAAGGATGAAGAAAGCAGAATACACCAATTAAAGTAAATTGGGCGCACGCCTTTGAAAACGGGATGATCAACCTTCATAAAATTATTTATTACATTAGCAATACAATATGTCACAACATTATGAATATTATGTACAAATGAGTAACAAGATATATTAATTAAAAGTTAGAGACTACACACACACACAGCGGCAAAGCATGCTAGAGTATAAAATATTTCCAAAGTAAAGGAAAGGTTATAAGGTGAAAGGGCAGGAAGAGTAGTCAACAGTATGTTGGTGTGACCAAAGTTGTGATTACAGTGACGTTCCAAGTCTTCTCGTTATTTAATTGACTGTTTAACGGACATGCTGATATTAAATGCACATGAAGTAACTTAGTCAAAATTCTTATTACGGTACTAATCTTCTACTGAGCTAAACGCTAATCGCTAATCCGGGCGTATTCACCTGTGGGATAGCCGGTGAGGGTGAGTTTGTGGGACACGCCTCGTCGTAGCGGCACAGCTCGCTGGGGGGCAAGGGGAACGACTCTGAGCCGTCATTGCTCACTTCGCCCGCCTGCAGCTCCATCGCTTCCGACAGCGAGGGCGGCATCGAGTCATCGGCCGACGCCACTTTATTCGCGACATCCTCCTCCGTAGTGTTGGGCAGTATTTCTACTGCCTCACTCTTCTCGTGTTCGACTGTACCATTGCATTTCATCTCCTTTACAGGGAACTCATGACCATCTTGGGTAGCATTCTTCGAATTTTTAAAATCTGTCGTAATATCTACTTCTGCAGTGACCACTTTCTTACTGACGATCATGTCTTTTTTGTCATTAACAATTATTTCCTTATCACCAGCGGCATAAGTATCGTCATGGTTTTCTTTTGAATGGTAGAGATCGTCAGATGAAGTAGAGTTTTCATCTTGTTGAGCCTCGTTGAGAACTATATCAGGAATTTTCACATTGGCGGGTACAATTATGTCCGCAGGAGCATCATGGGCAACATTCTCTTCAGAGGGTATGAAATCGGCTTTACTTTCATTTATTTCATCATTTGCGATAAGATTACTTTCTGATTGTCCTGCTTGTTCTTTGTTTTGAGACACTTCAAGAGTGGTATCTTCTAAAGTTTCTTTAGTTATGGAAGGTATATCGCTGACAGTTTTCTCGGCGTCTTCTGAGTTAGATTGTACTCCGTCTTTGTCAATCGCTTCGGTAGCAGTGTCTGTGATGGCAATTGGTGCTGTGGTGGAGGTAATATCAGCAGAGAGTGAAGCGTCTGTCAATTCGGGTGCCATTGTGGTTGCAGCAAAGGAAGCCACCGATGAAGGAGGGGGATTCGCAGGGAGTGGAGGAGGCGAAGGCTCTATCATAGAAATTTGTTCAACACAAACCTCTTTTATAACAGGAATTTCTGGAACCGGAACTGACTCTGGTGCGTCTGAAGTAGGTTTTTCAATGTTACTTTCCTCACTTTTTGCTACTTCCATAGCCTCAACCTTAGGTTCTTCAAGGGAGAGTCCATTGACAGGCAACTGCTCGGCTTCCGGCAGCGCTTTCGGTTCTGGCCTAATGTCCTGTGGAGTTTCGGGAATAGACTCATCAATAGGAGAGGGATCTGTTTTGGGGGATTCGGGCGTATTGCTTCCATTAGTAATGGGTTCAGTGACCGGAGTTTCGGGGGTTTTTTCATCCTTAGTTTCAGGTTCCGATTTCGCCTCTTCGGCCACTTCATTTATTGTATTTTCCGGATTTGTTTCAGCAACCTGGAAGTAATAAAAATCTAAAATTAAAATAGCAATTAGGACATTTACAAGGTGGAAATGATTTTAATTCTCGCAATTGAAAGACTGAAGGGAAGTAATTAAATGCAATGAGATTTATATTACTCGTTGTTTGTTACGGACGATACTCGTGACTGGCGGATTATATTTCATTAGAGGGGTTTAACTTTGCTAGTTTAGTATGTTTCATATTTTAAATTACTTTCTGCTTAATTAAAGTAACCGTTAAAAAGTTAATGATACAGCAACTCAACTTATCAACTTTTGATTTAATTTTAATTTATTCTTATAGTTAATGAGGACAATAAATATATTAATGCAATCGAATGTAGTATATTTTTATTAATCGTAAATTATTTATTCTTTCAAATCTATTTATTCCTTCAAAGTAATCCCTGTCCGATAGGACACTTTTGCCAACGCTACTGTTCTCGGAGTCTTTCTCCAGAAGTAGCACGAAGCCAAATTAGGCGAAAACGTTGGTTGCGAAACGATATGATTCAAGTTTTTTGCAAAAAAAAAGTCGCGACGTACTCAGTATGACATCTACCAATCGACACTTAGCGCATTTGAGAGACAATCATCCTTCAAAATAGTTTGGGCTGAGCCAAATGATATATCCACACACACTATCAACAGCGTCTCGCAAGTGTGTTTGGAAGTGTCCCTTGTCGGTTTTAATGACAATTCCACTTAATATTTGATCACAATAACATATACATTTATGTGTTTATACAAAAATGAATGTTTGGCTGTATGTTCTTCATAGAATCGTAAACTATGCATTTGATCATGTGATGATCTTTAGCGAGATTGTTGTGCACGACCCCACAAATGTTTCAAAGTTCGTTAGAACAGTTTTCGTCAGATGGCGCCACTGTCATTCGAATTAATTTCATACATTGATTGAACAAAATAGAAAAAATAACTCAAAATTAATTGAATATTTGTGTAATACCTTTCCTTTAAATTTATTTTAGTTGGTGACGTGGCACCGCGAGCAGGTTACAACTAGTTTTTAAATAAATATTAAAATGTGTAATACTAATAGATTTTTTATTTAAATCTAAATTAGAGCTTCAAGCCTAGCAACTGTTCAACAATAGTCAACTACATGATCGTCTTTGTTTACCAACAACACAGGATACTTCTAGATAAACATGTTGTTGTATAAAACTCCTTTAATGGAAAAAATATAGCAAGATCGAGGCTGCCACGACTCTTGCAATCACTAGACAGTCGACAAAACAATTTACGGAATATGGACGGACGGATTATATAGAAGTAATCTTTGTGTTGTCGGAAAAAAACGACGTTGTCTTAAATATATATATTTCCTACATGTTTTTTCTATATATTAACGATCATATTTATTATCGTATCTAATAAAAAATATACAAGATAACTCTCCAAAAAATCATTATTTAAATAACAGTCGTGTCAACGTAATTTGAAAGGAAGTACCGTTAACATCTAATTGTTAACAGTACAGCTCAGCTATTGAGCAGCTTACACATTCAATCATTACATCGCATTTCAATGTTCGTAAATGTGTGGTATCAGCATGATTTATATTAATAATAATTTCTTAAAATATTGCATCTGTAATGTTTTGTAAAAATATAATATGTGCTAATTAGCTATATATATTGTAAGTAGGAAGTACATTATTTAGCCTTTCTATTATTTTCTATATTTACTTATGTAACCTTTTAATGCCGAACGACGGTATATCGTCGTTCATACATGGGCGTTGTGTTATATGCATCAGAAGAGGTATAAACCATTTAATAATTTTATAAGAAGTTGTCATCTTGTTCTTAGGGACGATATAGTTTTTTTGTTTATTATTAAAAATGGCATATTTATAGTGATGTGGTGACCTACATAAAATCGACCAAACTATGATTGGTGAAAATACTGTTTGTAAATGAATACCTGGTTATATTTCATACGATTTTCAATAAGTATTGTAATATAATTTGCATAACATTACTCTCCCGTTCGTCCCGAACATGTTGCTTTTTTAATTCTTTATATCATTCTTAGTTTGGTTTTTATGGTCTTTCTCCTAAACCTGAGTATATTTCTCAAATTCGTTCCGTTATCTTCGCATAGGCATCAGTTTTTGTTCGGCACTAAAAGGGTTAATCTATCCATGGATACAGTTAAAATTAAACAAAATAATACTTTTGAATCTGAAAACTGACATTTTCATATGATCGTGATTTTCTTAGAGTGGGGTCATGAAGAGAACCTAATGGTTGTACATTGCATTACATAAAGTAGGTATGGTGCCAGACAAAATTTTTAAAATCCTCCTTGTCCTTGGTATTAGTAAATTTAGGTTGTTGATAGGTACAATGAAACATCTTTGACGGAAAAAACGGCCGTCAAAGTAGTGTCCATACGAAAAAAGCGACCAAACCAGTGATGGAAAGAATTCGAAAAGAAATGTCTGAAAGCAAAAGATTTTCTCGGGATTGAAGATAGCACCTAGAACCATGTAACGTATTTTAAAAGGTGGCTTATGAAATGCAGCCTAAAAGAGTAGCACTGGTCATTTCTTAACTGATAATTTAATAAAGAATACAATGGTAAAATCAAAACAACTTAAGCGGTACGCACAGGGAAAACAAAAAAATGTCTGTCTATATTTGAAAGCTTTAAACAAACTTCGGACTGCAGTGATGGTTTGGTGGGGTACTCGCAATGAAGTGACTGAGCTATATCTTTATAGAGAGGTATCAAATATCAACACATATGTATCAAGACACCATTATTGAGAAGGTAGTTGAGCATCTTAACTACATTATGTTCAATAATGATGAATGATATTTCAACAAGACGGCACCTCGTTACAAAGCTCGATCCACCCAATCTTGGTGAGACACAGACAGACGTCAGACTGGGCCTCGTCTAGTCCTGATATTAATTCACTAGATTATGATTTATGGTCAGTTTTAAAGAGCGAGGCTTGCTTGCTCTAAACTCCATTTATTACTGGCCCCAAAGTTCAATTAAAGGACTTGCAGACAATTAAGACCACAATCTAAAATCTAATGTATTTAACTAACACATGGTAATAGTAATATATGTTACGTACAATAAAAAAATAGTTTTTATTTGTAACGATATTTATAGACTACAAGTACATACAACCGTTCATACAATACGTATATTAATTTGTTTAAGGCGCCGGGAAATAAGTTTGTGATTATACTTTGAGGCATCAGCAGTACTTAGTACATTGTCATACTTGTAGATATTTTTAGAATAAGGTACATACGGACGTTGATACAATATGTGAAATAGATAATATAATAAAAACAAATAGATAACATAAGTGTAGTGCAAATAGATAACACAATTAATAAATATTATAAGAAAAACATTACAAAATTAATAAACTATAGAGAATAAATAATTATTCAAATAATTTATGTCGATTTAAGAAAACAATATTCCTGATTACAATAAAATTATTTTAATAGAGATATCATTTATTTCAATGTATTCCTCACAAATCTGCTCGACCCTCTCATATATTATTGATTGAATGATAATAATGTAAGACATAACAATAAAATTCAATTCAATAACGAGTAATTCCAAACAAGGTCTAATGAGATTGAACGTGTGCCAAGTGCCAGGGCGATAAGCTGGTGTAACTGTAAATCAAATCGACGCGACGACCGTGGTGACGGCGGTGACGGTGGTGGTGGTGGTGGTGACTCAGTGATCATACAAAGCGAGCTGTCCGTGGAAACGATTTTCCGCTCCGCGATGCTGCTGTGTGTACATGTTTCACTGTTCAATTATGTTCACAGCGAAGCGGAAATCGTCCAACAACAATAAAAAGTGACTGTTTTGTGTTCGTCACCCGTCACCACGTACGCGATAAGCGTTGTTACTGAATGAATCCTAAATACTACCATGGCAATTTACTCAATACAGTTTTTTATACACAAACAAATAAGATGTTTTTATCGGAAGCTTTCAACCACAACAAATATTTAATGTTTTAGGCGCGTACTCACATAACTAACTTCATTCATCTATTAGTCATTCAGTGTTGTTTGTATTGCTCTGCATTAATCACAACGCTTGAATTTCGTATTAACGCATGACGCATCTTCGCAGTACGTGTGTCGTTGTACTTCGGAGTACGTCGTAATTGTTTCGTTCGTTGTGTTTATGATACACCGCATGATTTGATTTATTATTTAAAAGATTTTTTGCCTAATTTGAATATGTAACAAAATTGTATTTCACTACACACTAAATTCGTATTCATTTCAAATTCACTTTCTGTAGAGGATAAATATTATATCGACATTGTTTATATAGTTGTGGTATTTTTCTCTCAAACTTCTGAAGCAGAGGTAACGATACGTTCTAAAAAATTAATAGATTAAATTTAAAGAGGCACGCGTGTCGGAAATTCATGCAAGTGTGCTTTGCATGGGTGATGATAACGTAATCGGACGCAAGTGAAGTTGAAATCGACATGCATAATTTGCATAGATAACGTAAGAGTCGACAGAGGCGGCCAGTCGGTGAGTCGGTTCATCGGTACTATCGCCGCAGACTGCGACTATCACCGGTTGAACGCCCTTTCCTAGCACCAATTACTGGCGTAGTTATGATAGATATAGAAATACCTTTACTACTTTGGAGCCGCTTCAATGGCAAGCCTAATAAAACGCATAAATATTTTCACGTCTATGACTCTAAAGGAACGTACGCTGCTCCGGAAGTTAATTGCCTACGCTTCCTGCACCCGATATGCGTTTTGTAGAGTTTAATAATCTTTAATCATAAGCCTCAACTTACTGTTACAAATAAAGGGGAATTAGAAAAACTATCCGTTCAGGTTTTAATTAAAAATATATATTCTAGCAATTAAAAATCAATTAAGAAAAACAGTTAAGGAGTAACTTTTAAAACAAAAGTGACTCTCAAAACTGTTATAATGAACAATAATTTATTATTAAATTAATGTAGACAATACAAATGTGGTGACGAATCTCTTCACTGCGACATTGAGCACAATCAGTACGAACAGGAAACGGATCCCTTCACCGTTACCTACCGAAGCTACCTGCCCGTGTTCGTGTTATGAAAATATGATAAGACAGGGAACTCGTAACGGCGACTGTGTCACCCAGCAGTTTGATAAACATGCAACACGAGACACCCGTAATATTAGCGGGAGTTTTACACATCAACGTACAACACAATGGGCAGCATTGTTCATTGGACGCTACAGTCGCGAACATGAGATAGCTCCCGTCGCGACATCGCACTACACTAAACTAAACATGCGAAACATTCCTACGTGACTTTATAAAATACGAACATTGAACTCGTTCAAAGAATACAATTCAATTACAATGACAAGTCGATAATCTCACAAATTTTATCAGTTTTGTTAATATGGTAGGGATATTGTTCCCCGAATACAAATATCTTTTTACACTAAACTAACCATAACAGTTCAAATGACCCATTTTGAACTTTTGCATTGGAAATGCACGTGTCATCTTATTGCCGTTGACCATACGACTTTTGGAATGTACTGATGTAATGAAGTGGTTCGTCTAACTTCTTCAATAATCTTTCTAACAACTTCCTAACTATATTTCATATATTCAAGTAGGAAAAAGTCGGGTCTTTTGATCCACTATGGCAGATATAGGTACCTATTAAGTATTGGTATAATTAATATAAATAGTAAGAAGTATTATAGATTCTTCTGCAATAAATTCGAAAGATATGTCTTGTTATTGTTTTGTTGTAACATGACAGCCATTATTTTCGATATAACATTTAGCAATTTTAACTTGCAAACAAAAAATGAAATTGTGTCTAGTCAGAAGCTTTTCATATACAATTGTTTCAAAACGAGCTACTGCTGCTGATTACTGGAGCCCGAGCCCGAGCCCTCACACAAATATACAAGGCTCGCCTGATCAAATTCAAATAACTCCAAAATACATTTTTCATTGTATTAAACCAGTCGTGGTGTTCTAATACAAACCAAAAAAGATCTGGTCATTATCCTGAACTAACCTACCTATTCATGTTAAACAAAACCGAACATTAAAAAAGATTTAACAACTTATACTCAACTATTATCAGTTTCAATTTAAAGAATTTTTCAAAAAAAAAATGTTTCAGAATTCCACACATTGTCCTTGATGGATCAATGCGTGTTTCGATCGCCCGCTTATTTTGGTGGAATATTTGACGATTATTATGGAGATGATAAGTTGGTATAATTTGCGTACGTAAAGCCACGGGCTAGCGGCCAGCAGGTAGACGGCAAGCAGAGGAACCTTCCCACGTGCGTCCGAGGCGACTGGTGCCCGGACCCGCGCCTGCTAGCCTTGGAAACCTGCCCCGTAGCGATTAATTTATTTTGCTCATAAACATGCAACACGAACTGTTACTGTCGTAATATTTCTAACTCCTTATGCATTTTCAATCAAATTTTACGAATCTACAAAATATAGTGCTCGAAGCGTCTTTTTATTATTTTTACGCTTATTAATGTTACGCTTTATACTTCTTATGTGACCCTGTTTTATAAAAAATCATTTCCAAAATTATATTTGCTCGCATTGAAACAGAACACATATTCTATACTAACTCTATTTTAAAAATAATTAGGTCTTAAATAAATGAATCGAATATCGATAGTTCTAGCTCAACTATTCACTACAATTTATATTTTATTGATGTAGTGGCATCCCCAGAACACAGGCTCCGCCAATTTGGGATCCTCTGGGGTCTTTTGAGTTTATACAATTCTTTAATTTCAATAAACATTTTTAATTTTTCAAGCAGATTTTAAACTTACCGTATATATATCAAAGAGAGCACATATATTAGTACAAGTGTTGAGATAGTGATAATACAATATATGTATAAATAAACAATTTGAAAAGACAGGCAAAAAGGTAAGAAAATTGCAAATAAGTTATAATTGTTAGGATAATTTAACATTAATAACTTATTTGCAATGTACTTGTGTAGAGCGTTCATTTTCACCGCTCTCATTTTTTAGGAGTCACCTGATCCTTGATTTTTTCATAAAATACGCGAAAAAAACGGTATTTCCTTCTTTTTATTTTTAACGAAGAGATAATTAAATCCCCTGGTCCACGTTTGTACAAAATATAGCCATAAAAGAAACTACAATTCACATATCTTGCTTAAATGATACACAAAACATGCACAAGTGAACCATGAAATGAAAATAAACTTAATAACATCTGTAAAGCCCAGCTAAGCCAACACTCTTGTAGCATACATAGAGATTTATTTATAATTGCAGTTCCGGATATACAATCGTGATAGGTGGTCATTCATGTATATATTATTATTATTAATCACACACAAGACACAGTGTCGATAGAATCCAAATTGGCAGAGTTCCGCGACGTGCTATGGTGTGGATGACAATACTGCCAACATTATTTTCAAAAGTTTACGTTAGTCCGTGATTGTAATATATGTATATATATACTT
>DWIC01000682.1:0-10778 GCA_018248135.1 Battus belus
CATCTACCCTTACGAAATTGAAGCAAAAATAAAAAGTTTTATATATTATTTTTATTTTCATTTAATCAGATTGAAATATTCTTTAATTTAGTTTTTATTTCATTTAGTTTGATGAAGTATTTAAGAAGATATCGACGATTTCATAACCGACCCTTTTTCTTTGCGGTTCAGTGTATTAAATCATTTATTTATTAACCCGTTTTAAAACAAGCTGTAATTTTACATCAAAAAGATGTTGCAATGATTTAAAAAAAGGCGCTTTTTCTAGTGGTGGACAAATAAAGTAATTAAAAACACTCAAGTCGTTAAAATATATTTTTATTGTTTGAATATCTAACAATTAACCGCAGTATTAACAAAAACAGTTTTGAATGTAATTTGAATGATAAAATCGTGCCATGCACTATTTAAATAAACATTTCGCCAATATTATTTAATCAGTTCATCTAAACTTAAGTATTACCATTTTGAAGTAAATTTTACATAGTAATAAATTTTGACATGTTGTTAGAATTAGGACGCAGCTTGCGGAAATGGTGGTATTTATATGTATTTTGATTACATTTTGTTAATGCTATGACAGTATAAAAGATACAATCTACAAATTAAAAATTTTAAGTAAACACACAAATTAAGTTAGATTCAAATAAGAGAGACGAAGAAATTATATAGACCTATAATGAAAAACTATATTTCTACTTCGTAATCATGTGATTGCAATATGCAATCAAAATTAGTTGATTGTATCTTACAGCTAAATATGTAAATAGCAAAATTTTAAATACATTTATTCTAGTTCTCATATAGATTATTTACATTTTCAGACTATCGACATTCCAGTGCTGACAAATCCTTCGCAATTACATCTCAAAAAGTACAAGACAACGGTACAAGAACAGATTTAAATGCCATTAATCCCGCTCACCATCCTCACACAGCCCACCTTCGCGGTCGACATGATGTCGTCGATTATGACAACGCTTTTCAAAGAGGACAACCCAAATACTGGACACTTCCCAAGCGAGCATCCGGTCTTCCTGGACAAACTATCATAAATAACTTATCTTCAAGAACAACAACTGCTGATGTGCACCTACTTGCAGATCAACGAATCGTTAATAACAACGAATCAATTAAGATCTCGCCGATAGATCCTCGAAATTCGGGTACTTTTAAATCTTCCACGCCAACAAGCAAAGAAAATAATATTAATATTGGTACAAAATTATTATCTCCTGTTAAATCAACTATGACTAATGAAGAATTATATGCTGTTATTCACAAAAGCAAAAAGAAACTTAACATTAAAGAACCGAACGAGAGATCCGAATCTCCAGCTCTATCCACTATAAGTTTATCACCAGTAGCTTCGGAGACGTCGTTGTACAGCAAGGGTACTCAACGTTATCCGGAAACAGGATATTTAGTAGATCCCAGAAGTAGATGGTCAGTAACTGATAGACAGTTTGTGCCTCCAGCTAGTACCACCTTAGCAACGAAACAAGAGAGTACATGTGCGGATCGATTCGGTCCTATTCCTCAAACTTCCAGGCTTGATTTCAAAAAACTATTATTACAACACAGCGTGAAACTAAACACTCTCAATCCACAAAATAAGTCAACTAAGTTATCAGCTGTGGAACAATTGAAACTATCTAAAGAAAAAACACACACGCCAATGACGCCACCGGGTAATAGATCGCAAATTAACATACTCGATCTTAGTGGATCTCCTAAAACATACAATCACAGAAAATCCATGAAGTCAAATAACCTACCCACGTCTCCAGGAAGAACTGGCGCCCTGATAAAAGAACACAAAAATACTCCAAAAATATTACTATCACCTAAATCACAATGGCGTTTCTCTAGTCCGAGATCAGACGTTCTTTCAACGCCGATTCCTGAAGCGAATAATGAAGATGAAACTTCTAATAGTTCTGGAGAAAAGCAGGATTCGCCAGTTAGTCCACCTTCTAAAACAGTTCCTATAGTAACCAATCAACATTTTGGGGCACGTAGAAGTTTAATACCTATATCAGAGAGCGCTCCAGAAGTCGAAAATGACTTCCCTGAGTCGATCGACCACGGAGTATTCCCTCTGAGCGTTAATCAAAATAAAACTCACGGGTTAACGAGATCAGAAATAATGCAAGCAAAGCGGGCGGAATTCTTTAGTACATCACCAGATTTGTCGCCACCTAAATTTACGTCTTTTAAAAGCCCAACATTACCTGCCCCTTCCGAAATTGCTAGAAGTGAGTCACCACCAGAAAGAGGTAAAACCTCACCAACGACGTTAGAAACAGCATTATGATGAACACAATGGAATTAAAAACGTTAAGAGGTGCTTATAATTGTTTGAAAACACCTTTTGTAAATATAGCAATGAAATTGATAGAAGCTTTAATCTAGTCTTTCTTGCTTAAAGTCATTTTTGGGAGCATTAAATACACTCGAACCAATGTAAAATAATAACTACTAGGTGTGTTTCAAGCTCAAAATATTTTTCTTTTTTATTTAATAGCTCTAATGGGGCCAATATCTGTTTATAATAAAATAATGGTTACAAACTAGCATGTAAGTATTTATTAAATAGGTACTGCCTATAAACGTAGTGTTTTCAATTTTTAAAGTTTTTAAGTTATTTGGAAAATAATTTTAAATAAATGTGTTGAAAGATATCGATTTACTTTTCTTTAAAATGCCTATAGAAATTCTTGACAGCTCGTTGATTGGGAGACGTGAATTCTTGATAATGTTGTAAACCGAAAGTTTAAGATCTTGTATATATTATTTGTTGCTATATATAATTTATGTTTAAAATATATAATATATCGCAACATATAAAACTTGAGGGTTTTCTGAACTGATGGATAGTGAAATCAAACGTCCTGGTTATTAGTCTTCAAATATCCAGGCTTACATTAACGAGTTAAAATAAAAGTCATGATGTATAACCACATAAATTTAAACCCCTATGAACAATCAAAAGAATCTGGTCATCAAAAAAAAATCCGCCGAACTTTTCGAAAATTAATTGAATTATGGTCCATATCTGGTCATAAGATTGAAGAAATCCTTAGACAATTAAAACTGACAAATGACTGCGGATTTGCATTTTTTAATTTCATTCAGAAAGTGACAAGTCACATGACACGGAGATGGCTGTAGGAGAATTGAAGATCTGGAATGGTGTCCATCAATGTCCTGAGTACCTATGTTCAACAGTGGCCTGTGTACCTATGTCCAGCAGAAGGTGACCTAAGACTGAAATAGCGAATGGAAATGATGATGATGTGACTAATATTTGACAAAAAACTCTTAACCCTTTATGAACTTGCTGGAATACAAATAAAATAATAAACAAAAATCTGGCGGTACCGCTCCTTTTTAGAACCCTGGATTCAAGGACAGATATATATATATATATATACACGTATGTGTGTGTGTATGTATATGTATACACTATATCTTATTAAAATTCTTTTCGTAATCTATACTAAACTTCTTTATTTGTTCTATTGTCAGATTTTTTGACAGACTGTCAACTTTCAATTTATTACCAGTTTGAACTTTATTACAACACAGTGCATATTATATAATAATGATATTATGACCAGTGTCCCTACAAAAAAGTGTCTCAAATGAAGTGCAATTTTTATATGAATAAAGAACCAATGAATGTTCATAGTTGCTCAATCAAAATACAATTCTTTACAATTGTTTTGAATACTGCAAACCTTATTAATGAATTATCTTCACCACCAATGGGCATATCTCACTCTCTGCTTGCTCCAGTCACTATATTTACCACATACATTTTTCTTAGTGTCTTTGTATTTGGGGCATTACGAAATAAATATGTATCTTTTTTTCTGCAAATGTATGGTCTCCTTGCCTGCTGTATCCTACAAATATCTCTAGCTATTGTTGTTTTCAACGGACTAAAGTTTGTAAAGCCGTCAAAACGCCCAGTTGTGCTGAATGCTATATTGCCAATGGTCTCGATCTTCTTATTGCTAGCTGATCTGGTCATTACTACATTATCAAACCGGGATGGATCTTTATCCCCACCGTCCCAAGCTTCTACAACCGAAGATTAAATATTTGAAGATATGTTTTATATACTCAATTAAATAAAAATACCATATGGCTTAAATACATTTATTTTTAAAATTTACCTAACATCTTTCTTTATATAAAATAGTTGTGTTTAATACAGAATATGTGAGAAGACAATTGAATTTGAAAAATTTATATCCAAAACACTGTAACAAATAAACATATAATGGACATTTTTAATTATTTGCTATCAACCTCATAAACATATTATCACTAATTTTTAAAAAAAAATCTGTGAATTACACATCTGAATTTACCAATGAACTATGTAAAATGTAAGCCACAAATGAAATATATTGATTACATCGAGATGAAACAAAAACAACATTTTGTTGATGAACAAGGACTCATATATAGTGCAAATTTACATTCTTTTATTAATATGTACATCACATATACAATGTGACAAAATTCTAAATATAATGCACTGACTTATGTTACCAAACATGACTTTGTCTCAACCGAAAACATAATTAAAAATTTAAGCTCTGCCCTGATAGACAACATTTTCAACCAATACTGGGCTTACAAATACATAAAACAAATGTCACTTGAAATTAACTAATTTCTTATGAATAGACTTCAAGTTAGAACCTTAAGTTACTAAAATTGTGGTTAAAAAGTTCCAAGATAAATTATGTATTTCATATTAGTTACATTTATTTTATATACAAGAATCTATTTTTTTTTTGTTAAAAAGTTACACATATTGTTCATTTTTATGTTTATTTACATCATGTTTTAAATTTTTCTTGCTTTTATTTGATTATTGTCTTTATGATAATTAAATATTTTAGAAAATTAAAACCACTTTTGATATAACATAACCTAGTTTGATAACACATCATAAACACACAACATTTCATTGTCATTATTTATGATCCATAAGAATCATTCATTTCATGTTATTTATTCATAGGAGGTCCATTCATTAAAGGAGGTCGCATTTGTCCCATTGGTCCCATAGGTCCCATAGGACCCATCAAGGGGCCCATCATCGGAGGACGCATTCCCATCATGGGAGGCATTGGTCCATGTGGGCCCATCATCATTGGTGGTGCCATAGGTCCACCCGGACCCATACCTGGAGGTGGTAACATTCCCGGCGGACCACCAGGAGCCGGTACTGGTGGCCTGGGACCTCCTGGAGCCATAACAGAAGGATCCCAAGGAGGAGGAATAGTTGCTCCTTTGGTACCAAATGGATTCTGTGCTATTTTACCAGCTTTAAATGCAGCCGTTGTAGCGTCAATAAGATGCTGTGCTTGTTCTTCCATCCATTTTTGATAATAAAACTTGACATTATCTTTGTGCTTTCTTCCAGTACAATGCGTTTTTCTGACACTGGGTGAATCGTGTGTCAAATAGGTATCGCAATAGTCACAATAATACTTCGGCATTTTTATTAAAGCTCGTAATTTTTTGATACAAAACACATCAAGAATAAAACACGCAAACGTTATTTAGTTTGACAAGGTGATACTTTTTTGTAGTAAATTAAGCATTAGGCAAAGATAACCAAGCAACGGAGGCACTTGATATTTTGTGTCAAAGTATTAACATGTAGTCATCATACTTGAAATTTAAGAGAAATTTTCATTGCCCGCTTCACCACGCGCTCTTAAAAATATGTACGTAAACATTCCATGAACAAATAATATTCCCACTAGTACTTGTCTAAGAAAGCATTTCAAGGATTAAAATTAATAAAATTTTAGTAGCAGTTTCTTTAAAAATAGTTATAATTATTATTATACCTAATAGTATAGTAAAGCCTCCTTAGCAATTTGATCGCTGCTGCTAGTATTAATCTGTTAAATATTAACCCTTCTTTGCATGAATTTGTCTTTTTTTTTTTAAATAAATCAACGTTATGTAATTAATGCTCTAGATTAAAGGAAAAATATTTTACCTTTTTTTGTTGATAAATATTATGATGGAAATTTCCAAAATCATGCAAAAAAGGGTTAACCGTTACTCACCAACTATGTATTACTAACTAATTACTAATGTTATAATAACATCGATGATAAACATGCTTTTAGTAATATACTTATCATTTATTTGAATTTCTAGTAGCAAAATTTTTATACTTTTATAGCCATGTTTCGTTTCGTAATTTATACTGTACATGTTACAACTAAAAAAACTGATGCTAATTGACATAATTGAAATAATTTCATCTCCGTTTTTAACCACTAGCAACTCAGACGCTGGCGCGCAGTGCGACTTTGACGCTGGCACATGTGTGATAATTTTGAGTTATTATTTACTCCAACAAATATATTGTGAAAATAATAATTTTGCTAGAATTGTAAGTACGATGTTAGTAGAAAAAAATTAAATAAAGATGCCAGATATGAAATATATTTTAGTTACGGGCGGTGTTATTAGCGGTGTAGGAAAAGGTGTCATCGCAAGTTCCTTTGGCACAATTTTAAAAAGCTGTGGTATTGATGTTACTTCAATTAAAATTGATCCATATATCAATATAGATGCTGGAACTTTTTCACCATATGAACATGGTAAGCCTTGTCAATCAAAATGTAAAATGAGAGCCGCGTGGCTTTTGAAGCAAATACATTGCTTGGTCTATTTTTATTTCTAGGTGAAGTTTACGTACTTGATGACGGAGGCGAAGTGGACCTTGATCTTGGGAACTACGAACGATTTTTGGACATTACATTACATCGTGACAATAACATCACCACTGGTAAAATTTATCTGCAAGTCATTGAGCGAGAGCGACGAGGAGACTACCTTGGGAAGACTGTCCAGGGTAAACGATTGTTAATTATTTTTATACTTCTTGTACTGAATAAAGGAAAACTATTTTTATTAGCATACTTAGTAAATAATACTGGTCTTGAAATGTTAAATTATTATTTACATTTTATTTTATAAACAAAGTTTTGTTATTAGTATCCATAAAAAAGTCACTATCAGTTTTTGGTCTATTGGTTGTTTTTAATAATTTTAATTACAATTTAACAGTTATACCACATGTAACGGATGCAATTCAAGAATGGGTACAAAAAGTTGCGCGTATTCCTGTTACACCAGATAATTCTCCACCAAAGGTTTGCATTGTTGAGTTGGGAGGAACAATAGGGGATATTGAAGGAATGTCATTTGTAGAAGCATTTAGGCAGTTCCAATTTAGAGTGAAAAGAGAAAATTTTTGCTGCGCTCATGTATCTTTAGTGCCTATGGTAAGTAAATATTAAAACACTTTCATTAAAGACCAGTAGATAAAAAATATATGTATTTTACCTAAAATTTATACAAATACATATAATACTTCAAAGAAAATAAAATTGATTGAAAATTTAAAACTAACCTGTTCAATTTTTTCACCAGTAGTTACTTTTTCAGCCTAAATCAACAGGTGAACCGAAAACAAAGCCAACACAGTCGTCTGTCAGGGAATTACGTGGACTTGGCTTATCACCAGACTTGATATTGTGTCGTTCTGAAAAACCTATAGATCATACTGTTAAGGAAAAGATTTCTAACTTTTGCCATGTTGGACCAGAACAGGTAAAAATTACCTATACTATTTTGAATTGTTTTAACTTTAAAATTCTGTCAGTCTTTTATTATGTTGACAAAACTTATTACTGTTTAAAAATGATCAGAAAATATCTTAACCTCATAAATTGGCACTGCATGTATGGTTTCCAAAGTATAATTGACATGGGTTTAAAAAATTACATGATTTAGCTGGTTAAAATGAATCATGTTTTATAGTGTGCACTTTTTTTTCTTTCTTCCCATTATTTAAGTGGAAACAGCTAATGAAAGCAATGCAAATTAAAAAATAAAATGTTTTAACTTTTTTCAAGGAATGCATCTTATGGTTAAAAAAGTATAATTATGGTGTTTAAAAATTTCAATGATTTAATGTGAATATATGGGGCAATGAAACTGTTTGTTCATTTACATAAAAAGCTAACATGTTTTAAAGTGTTTTCTGTTGCATATTGTTCAATTTTTTAACAGATCTCTGTCTGGGAATATATAGAATCACATGTATGTATAAATGTAACATGCCTGATAGCTTTTTTGTTAGTTTTTGCTACTAGATGCCTTCAGGTATTCAATGTAAGTTGATATAATAGTTGTTATGAATCAACATAAAAAAATGCTGTATATTTCTTGAATATTTGTAAGAGTACTGTCATAGTATTCAATATCAAATTGAAGCTCAAATTAACTGCCAATCCAGTGAAACTTCTCGAAAGACAATTACCCATGCCGAGAATATCAAATGGTGCTTCAAAGCTTAGTTACTGTCAAATAAAAGGCTATACATTAAATGCCTTCTCTGCTTTGCCAACTTGAACCTAATGAAAATAAAAATTGCCCAATAAATAATCATTAACCTATTCAATTCCTGGGAAACAATTTTAAGTAATTCACACTGCATTAATTATGTAGGATTGGCACTGCTCTCATACAAATTTCCAGAGTATGGATAGCAGCATGCTTTAATACCTTATACTACACTGCCCTCACCAACTTGCCTGCCATGCTTGGTGATTATTGTATATCCCCCTAAGATATTTTTGGGGGAAGTCCTATACCTTAATGTTGGTATCTGTAATATGAGCGGAAGAACAACAATGATGGCATACACCAGTTATTCTCTTAGTTTTTGAATTATGTGATGTATTTAGCTACAACTGAATCTTGACCTTACTAAATCGGCAGGTTCTGACATAAATTTAATTTTTTAATTAATGTGTCAAAGAGCTGGCTGTATTTGGTTATGTCTTTGAATTTTCTGAAGGATTAGTTCCCGATCTCTTTGTTAGCCAAAGTGTTTAATATATGTTCTCTTGTTGATGTTATTGACAATGAGCTCACGGAACTGGGGTCCGTGAGCTAAACTTAACCTACTCCTAATACATCAGTAAACTGAAATTTTTTTTTTGATCGGACTCTCACTGCTGTCCAAGTGGCACTTGCAGATTCCGCCCAGCCTAAGACCTCTTTTAAGGTGGCAAAGCTCGAGGGCTCCCGAAGGAGCCTCGGCACGGGCCGCCACATACTACTATTTTACCGGATTGGGAGACCGCCGAGGCCTTAGATCTCTTGGTGGCGCTCCATGGAGTGACTACGTCCAAGGGCCCCCACGAGGAAACCTCGGCTTGGGCTGTCACTCATCGAATAGTACCCGTTTAGCATTCCGAATCGAGGGCGCCCGACAGGACCGAACCTCGGCTTGGCCGGTTGCTCTGACCTGGCTTCTACCACTACTATCACTTCGGAACGCGTTAGCGCTGAGAGAAGAAGTGAAGGAAGAAACTCCAGCAACGTTTCTGTCTAATATGACCGGAGGATGGCGTCCAGTGTAAAACCGACCTCGTTTCCGACGAGGCCGGTTGATTATCGAATGGCGAAAGGGCTGCCTCAAAGATTGATGTTATGACCGGTTTTACGCTTGCCGAATCCAGCCACTTCCCGCGATCTTGGCTATGCCGTCGCACCACCTTGTTAGGGGCCGCTCGAGAATCTTTCGACACCAACGGCGTGAAAACCCAAGCAACAACAACAAGAAACAAATTTATGAATTGCATCAGAAATTTACTTAAGAGTAATGGAAAAAGATATGAATATATTGGATACTTTTATTTCTTTTTTAATTTCTGAATAATAATCGAAGATATCTTGACCCTATTGAAAAGATATCCGAGAGTTTGAATTAAAATTCCTGGATATTTGTACGTATTTGTTTATCTTAACAGATTAAATAACAGGTTGTTAGTCCAGTAACTACCATATTAACGGTTAATTTCATTCATTTTCATCGGTTTTGCACCAAAAAAGTTCCATTAGAAACAGATAAAATCTTAAAATAAAAGTTCGTTCTCGTCTCCCTGAATGAATCCACGTTCAAGAACAGGTTTAATTATAATCGTCTGTGAGTCACATAACCCGTATGAATTCAGATTCCGTTACACTCAACACTTTTGACTCGCAATTAACGTTACCTAACAAGACGTCGTACGAATTTTTATAAATGTGAAAATCGTGACATTAGCACGCTTTACGCGTAATATCAATTAAAATATCCCCATGCAAACCATTCACGACCTCCGGCCAAGCGATTAACGGCCTTAGCGCCCTACACAACGTTAACTGTGATATGAATTTTGAATTGGCCAAACACCGTCGCGTGTTATGTTCTCGCGTGGAATGACAAAACTAGAAACCAGTCCAAGATCAAATCAGAAGGTTTCGCGGTTAGATGAAATTGCCTTTTGCGTAATAACCGCAGCGCCTGCCGTACTTACAGTCACATTATTGATTTATGTGAGTGAAATGTTCAATTACATTGCTTACATAGAAAAGCCAAGTGGCTTATTTTAGGATTATTAAAAAGTAATTTAACTTTGCAGTTAGTTACGCCTTTCAATTCAATATCTCTAATTCTGCATTGTAAAAGTTTTTTGTTTATTTAATTTTTATTGAGGAACATATAAAATAAGAAATAATATGACGATATTCTAGACCAGTAGTCTCCAAACTACGGCTCGAGGGCCACATCCGGCCCGCAGACAGATTTTGTCTGGCCCGCGGAGACATACTTGAAAACGTGGCTCGTACTCTACAACGAATCTAGAAATTACAGATAATGACAGGAAAAT
>DWIC01000683.1:0-10775 GCA_018248135.1 Battus belus
ATATTATATATATATACATATTTATTAATAAATATTTTATATATTTTTATACTGACATAAGTGACTTTAGCAGGTTCCATTGGTTTCGAGGGGTTTGTTTATTACTATTTCACCGGATTGGGATGACGCCGAGCTATGATATAGCTTCAGCAGATTCTCTATGGAGTGAGTTGGCTCAAAAGCCCTTGTCGAGGGAACTTGGGCTGTAACCTCCGATTCTTAGTGACAACTCTTTGATCACAAAGCTAACATTTTTCATTTGCTCAAGTAGATATCTCCAAATTAATTTACATTTTCATATGGGCAAGCAATATCAAGTACAAATAAATTATGTTTATTAAAAGGCATGAATGTTTTTTTACACTGAGGAACACACAACACATTCACTTTAACATCAAATAAATAATTAGTTATTAAAATTAATGAAACAATTATATGTTACAAAAGAACTCGATATCTACATTTGTTATGGGTTTAGATAAATAAATGTATTACCAAATTATAGGTATTTTTGAACATGTGTATGAACAATTAAAAGATTTAAATTTTACTCCAAATACGCACATCTATAGTTAGATGAGTTTGTACAGATCATATTGTGAACATAGGACCATGTTAACAGTATTTTGTATAAAGCAAAGAAACATCGAAAACAGGTGCTCACAAATTAATTAACTTGACAGAAAAGTGTCCATGGTCAAATTGATTTAGTTTCTATCTTATTCACAGAGAACTTAACATTTTATATTACCGGACAGACATATTCTATCAACACTTGTAAGAAAGTGAAATAATGATTGTGTTGATCTACTGATGATAACATTCGTTACGAAATTTAAACACATTGGGGCTTTGTAAAAAAGTATGTACTTTTTTTAAATTTCACACAGATATTGTTACGATTAATTTACAGTCAGTGTCTGTGGTTTATTATAATTAATAATAAAATTTACTGTAATATTTTTTAGGTTATTGTTTATAACATTACTTTTTGATTCCAAAACCTTCAATTAAAAATTCAATTATTAATTAAAATATAAATCAACATGAGAGTAAATTTCTTAAGATAACGCGTCGCAAAATGAAAAGTACAGTTGAATGCTGTAATTTTATCCAAGTAAAGGCATCCCTAGCTCGTTATTAATAAAGATATATTAATAAGTTAGTGGACACTTGTCTGTCATGCCAGTGAAGCGAAATCGACATAGTTTAATACAGGCATCATGTGGTACTTTACCCGTCCCAGCCTAGCAGCCGGTACCTGTACACCAATTGTAACATTGAATTGTCTGAACTATATAGGTATTATACTGAGATATACAATCCCGGTATCAATATTATGTAACTGAGGTATTATTTAATTTTCAATATCTCCATCTGTTGGGATATGAGCAAATTTTTGGATTAAACCTACACCAATTTTTATGAAGACTGGATATTGGATATTGATGGATATAACATATCTTTTTATAACATTGATATTTCGACCAATTTCGTATAATTTATTTTCTTCGCCCTTAAATCCCGCGTATAGACTAGAAAAACTTAATAAAGGAGGATAATCCTCAGCATCATTTTAGCTGTTTCACGAACACCGCAGAACATGGGCCTACTCCAGAGATTCTTCATAAGACTAGTTCGAAGAAATCTGCCACCAGCGTCTTCCCACGACCTTAAAACAAGGTTGTCTGTCCACCATGTGGGTGACTGTCCTTTGCTACGTTTATTGGTCTGTTTCTACTCGAAAAATCTTAAGGCCATAGCGGTCATCTATTCTGGGTTTTGTATACTATGTGGCGTGTCCATAGCCACATATCAGTCTACCGGGCCGGTAAAAATACAGAGGATACTGCACAGAAACATACCTTACCGTGCCTTAAGTCAAGATAGAGAATACATCATATTAATATATTACAAAGTAAAAGTAATTACCTAGCCAAAGGTAGTTCTAACAGACACTGTTGGTGTAATAATTTAAAAATAAGCATTTAATATTTTGCATGCTGTTTTAATCAAATTATGTTTAATAATTTATTTTATATAAATGAATGATAAGCATTATCATTGTAATTCACTCAAAAATTTTATCAAAACATTATTACTGGAAAAGATTAGTTTATTTAATAACAAACTTTTCCCAAGCATCATAAACCAAAAATCAATTTTTCTATGCATCTGCCATCAAATATATTTAAATAGCGTTTCACACATCATATTGCTTTCGTTCTCTTAATATTATCTAGTGGCTATTGGCACTGAATGTGTTATTATCGCAAATAAAATAATTAAACACAGAATATGGCAAGCACTGTCTATCACAGCACTGATTATCTCTAATACATAGTGTTTCTGTGCATTGACAGTGTAATGAACTTGTAAGAAGAGAGCAAAGACTAACCGAGTCTCAGTGAGCCACTGGTGGAATGCGTTGGCGTGCTTCGCGAACTCCTTGCGCAGTTTGTCGTTCTCTTCTTGGCGCTGGGCCTCCTTCGTTAGCTCCACATCTCTTTCCGCTGCATACAACAAACAATGAAAACATGAGAACTTTGTTGTATGAATATGGCTTTTTAATAATATATTATAGTTAGTAATACAGTTAAACACACTGTGTGCATACATGTATATGGCAGTTATTTTACACAATTAAATAATGTCGTTCTACTTTATTTTAATAAACATGCGATAAGTACTACGTATTTTATTATAGTACTCGGTAATTGATTTGGCACATCGGAAATATTTTTTTAAATTCATTCATATCATTGTCACAGAGGTACATTTACAACGGACCATTGGTGTACGTCATAGGAATATTGCGAGATGAGAAAATATGATAAACTATAATAAGAATGAATTCCTATAACGACCATCCTTTTTACATGCTATGAAGGTTCCAAAGTCTAGCTGATCTGAGAAGATCTGGATTGCATACAAATATATGGCATACTTGAAGTACACTAAAGTATCTAAAGTTCTAAATTACGAAACCCGTCCATGACTCAATACATAACATAAAATGCTACATTGTATAAGTTTAGCTCCAAGCTATAAGCAAACAGAATATTATATCAATGGTTTACAAGTGATGGCTTTGACATTTTGGTGATGATCTCTTGCAAGATATTTGCCATCAGTAAATCACACCAAACGGATCATCCTTTACTTAAACAATTGTTTTCAATTATTCTAAAAGTTATTCAAAGAAATAACCACATTACTTTTTTCCAACTTATTAATGTTCTTATGCTGTGTATGATTTTGTGAAACACAAGAGTTAGTCTCTTTATTTTTGACTATGTTAGCCGCATCGAAGAATTATTATTTTATCGTATCCTGGCCAGTATAGAACTGTAATTTCATCATTACATGGAATATTATTTGAGGGTGGTTTTTACATACCGATAATTTTGCGCAGATTACGCCAGGTCTCTTCTAGCGCCTCCATGGTGAACCAGGTGTAGGGATTGGCGCCTACATTGAACGACTTGATCTGCTCATCCAACGCCGCCAGAGCTGCGAAGTCGCTTTGGGCGGACGACAACGAAGCCTACAACAACACGAATATACAGTGACTTAAATATATTTCGATGAACAAATATTGATGTACAAGATAGAATACACTATATGTAACACCACCCTAATAAAATACGTAGCTGGTAGGCCCTTCACTAGGTGGACTGACGACATTGGCAAGATGGTAGTTGCATACGAGCAGCGCACGACTGTCGGCTGACATGATGACGTAATGATTCGAATATCGAATGCTCGAAATGCTCTAAATTGGAGGCTATACCAACCTGGAACTGAGCATGCGCGTCGCGTAGTGCGCGAATCTCCTCGATGGAGTTGCAGCGTACTGGATCCGTTAGATCTTCCTCCGCGTTCTCGAACCAGGAGTTGAACGCCGACGCCTGGTGACATTTAAATAAATCATTACTTACTATAAAATAAAAATACAAAAAGTATAATTTTTGTCATACATACATCAGATACTATATGTAAATATTACAGAATTATTAAAACAGAATAATTTGCTGGACTTGGCCTTATTGACCATAAGAATATCAAGAGTATTGGAGCTCCCGAGAAGGTAAGAAATGTAATAAAAAGAAGCAACAGTATAAAACAATACATACCTTCTTGGCAAAGGTCAGGTATAGCTCCTCGATCTGACGGAACTGGTCCTGCAGTTGCAGTAGGCGCTGCTTGCGCGCGGCGGAATCAGCCAGCAGGCGTTGCCAGCGAGCCAGCACGTCGCCATGCCGCTTGCTGATGGCGGCCGCCTGTTCGTGCCCACCGGCCACCAGCTGTTCCTTTAGCTGTGTGATGTTCTGGATGCCCTCGTGTTCGAATGCCGCGAGACCTGCAAAACGCAAAAATTTCAAAAGTGATATAAATGATATTTATGATATAATATAAATAAATGAATATTAGGCTTTATCAGCAAGTTTTAATAATCAAAAGAGTTAAGTTATTATTAATAACCGAGACTGACCGGCATCGAAGGTATCCTGCTTGGTGAGGAGCGTCTGGACGGTGGAGAGGTCGCGGCCGAATTCGTCCGATCGCACGTGAGTCTCCTTGTCCGCGATCCATGACTCTACTACGTCCGCCTTCCACAGCAACTGCAGGTAGGCAGAGTTGTCCACCAGCGCTGCCTTGCGACGCGCCGCGAGCGCACTCAGCTTGTCCAGTTTTGCCTGTACACGTACACATAAAAAACAGCTCGTTTTAAAAACCTTTATTGTAACTTTGGACCAACGGAAAAGTGGATGCACGGCGACCACCAAACTACATGCTCTTGCGCTGGACCAATCAACCACGCTCGATGCTAACTGACGCAAGCTGAAGAATCAATACATATCGACCAAATCATAGATGTCATAGTATAGTGCATAGTGCATCCAAACATCCTCAAAAGAGTAGTGCGTAGTCCTCAGTAGCTAGGGATATGAACGCAAGGACGATTATTAACGAGTCTCTTTTGCAAGCTGTGTAAATTATATGTCGGTGGCAATAATTGTACAATGGCAATTATACGTTCCAGAGTTGATTCATTAGTTACACAATCGCACTCCCATGCTAGCTGATTTGTTTAAGTCAAATCAATAACTATACTCTCCATTACTACTGGTTTGAAGAAAGCAGAGAATTCATCAGTCTCAACTTCTCTTATTGGCTAGTTATTGACAGTTCTTTTTTGATGATATGAACAAATACTCATGTTACTGTAGTGATCATTTAAAGTTTATATTAAAACAAAGGACAACATAATATAGAAAGAGCTTCCCATCCAATGAACATTTTAAGAAGGACGCGACTTTCAAATATCCTTAGTCAACTGAGAAATTTATTCAACCTAACCTTTATTGTCTCTACAGAGAGCAGGCAAGTGTCATGGAGCCCATGACCAGCCGCAACGATAGCAACGAGCAGGCCAGCGAGCGGTAGTAATGAAGAACAAACTAATTTACCTGCAGGGCGTGCAGGCGGTGGGAAAGCGCGTCCGCGTGCAGGTTGCCGGCAGCCAGCAGGCGCTCGCCGTCGGCGGTGAGTTCCCGCACTCGCTCGCCGCGTGCCGCCAGTTCGGCCTCCAGCGCCTCATGCTTCTTCAGCAGGCCCTGCACCGCCGCCATGCTATCCCCGCACTCGCTCACCACTACCAGTTGCTGCTTCTCGCTGGAATTATTTTATTATCACAATCATAATAATTTATAGACGTTTATGGTTTTATTACAAACACAATTTTTACATGTTTAATGAACTAGTCATTAATAGTGTTTAAGTAAAATAGTTTAGTGTTTATTAATCAATCATAAAGGCCGAGTAAATATATTGGATATCACTTAAGGATTCATTTATTTAAACAAAAATTTCCTAAACTTTATTACATTGATTAATTATAGTGTAGATATTGTCTGCCTAAGGTATTCTTAATATATACTGAATATATGTATTAAATATTATCCCCATTCCTTATACCTAGGATATATAAAATCTGACAGTACCTGATCCAAGCTTCCTCTTCATCGACCTTTGCCAAGAACTGCTGATAGGCCAGCGACTGCTGCAACTTGGCGCCACGCTCCCCAGCGAGCGCCTGAAGCTCAGACCAGGCCAGCGCCAAAGCCTTCAGTCTCTGTTCGATTTCAGGTACACCCAAGTTGGACACATCCATGAGCTTCTCGCCGGCCTCCTGCACTGCTTGGATGGCAGGCTCATGGCTGGCTAGTTCCGCCTCCAGCCGCTTGTGCTTTTTCAGCAGGTTCTGGACACCGGTAAGATCACGCCCGTAGTCGTCAGACGCGACAAGCAGTTTCTTCTCCCTGGTGGCAGATAACAAATATATAGCATTAAAATCTATATCTATTGATATATATATTTACAAAGTTGAAATTTCAGGTTCCATTTTAAAATGGATCTTTTGTAACCGTTACGCTAATTCATAATTGTAATATTTCATATTACCTATTAAACATGTCCAGACAAACAAAAAATTATTGATTGATGGAATGCTGTTGTATACTGGCATTCTTACACTATTTTTGCAATAACTTAACAATAATGTTACATAATTTACAAAAGCTCACTAATCAGGTTATATGGTTTTTACATAAGTATAATATAATTCACATTGGTAACGATTACCAACCACTGTGTTAAGAGCGAGTCCTCACAGGTTGCATGTGTTGGGTGTTATACTCACTTGATCCAGGACTCCTCGTCGGCGATGTCACGGAAGAACTGGTGCAGCGTGTTGGCCTCATGCAGGCGCGCGCGGCGATGTGCGGCGAGGTTACGGACGCGCTCGAAGCGTTCGTTGATAGCGGAGCGCCGCGACCCGATGCCCGCGCTGTCGAACTGACCGCTCGACACCAGCGCGTCCGCTTGCGCGTTCATGTCTGAAATTACACAAGATTGTTACCGGTAACAATATAGTTAATACAGGAATCCTATTCATTTATATTTGTATAAGATAAACACAGTGCATTTAGTTACAAGTGAAAAAGCTTTCTAGGGTTGAATGTATAACTTATTAGCCAAAATTTTTTATTTCCTTATATATATAAATTCCTTACATTATAATATTATACATTTATTTATTTTTTCTTTTGGAATGCA
This sequence comes from Battus belus, assembly GCA_018248135.1. Classification (NCBI taxonomy): domain Eukaryota; kingdom Metazoa; phylum Arthropoda; class Insecta; order Lepidoptera; family Papilionidae; genus Battus; species Battus belus. The sequence continues at coordinate 7,123 of DWIC01000683.1, forward strand.
ACATGCTTATACATTCTTACAACTCTCGAGAGACTGATAGGAATTCATTATTTATTTTAATATGTATATATCCGAATTTTGTAAACATTTATCTTACTATATTGTCAATATGTTATTTATGAAGACATTGAATAATTGCACAATGCAATACTGATCTATATGTTCACCACCAAGCCTTTACACCTGTTTTCAATCATTCTGTATACTACACAGTATTTTTTTAAATAAGAAATCTGAACATGTTCAAAAACAATATATTATGGTCTTTAATTTGAACTAATCTACCGTGTGTTCACTTACTACGCGTAAAATGCCACTTGTAGAGGATTATCACCGAAGACCACATGCCGACTACAGTAATTAAATAATTACAATAATGAATATGTTATGTGAAATAACTTTTGTAATTACCTTGTTGAGATTTGCTAATCATATGATAATTACATGATATAAAAAACATGTCAAATATTGCTCAATCCAATGCTTGTGAAACTGATTCCTTTAATTCAATCATTGGAAATTTATAACATTGTTGCTTATTGCATGTAACAAGAAAAATTAAAATAAAAATATCTCGTCGTTTAATCTATTATTAAATTATTAATGGCTAATTTAGTGGCACAAAATATGATATCACAAAAATAAAGCAAAACTCAATCTCACCGTTAATCCTGTCCTCGTGCGCCTGTATATCGGCTTCAACAAGCTGGTGCTTCTTCATGAGGTTTTGAACGGAAGCAAGATCCTTCCCGGAGTCCTCTGATGTGAGTAGACTTTCCACCTGACATAATTATGATTTTTTATAAATGCTATTGTAGAGCAGTGGTATTCTAGTGAATAAAAATTGTTGTTTATGGTCATAGATCAGCTATCTATTAAAGTTGAATTCTCAACAGTAAGTTTGTGTAACATTCATCTATTTATTAACATTATTGTTAACTTTCATTAGCAATCAGCTATATATGTCACAAGAATACCAGAAGAGGTCATTTTGACAGGAACTAAAATCAAATTTAACTTACATACAATGGAATCCTATAATTTTAGAAATGTGAATATGATTTTCAAATGATCTGATAAAACACCATAATTTGAGTTTTCTTTATTTCACTTTAACATAACTCCTTTATGCAGTAATAGACATGTTTTCGAATTAACATTTCGAGTAATACACGACATTCAACAAATTACGTCATATGCTCTCACTCAAAGTTTAAAAAGGCATTAGAAGACATCTTCATGTCATCAGTGCAAACCTCTGAAGACTAACATGAACTGTAAACCTTCCCCAATGTGATATAGATTTTGTCAGAAACATTATTTTATTTAAAATCAAAGTCCTAATACATACCTCCCCAAGCCAGAAGTCTAGATCCTTGACGGCGGCGATGTATGTGCGCTGTTTGTTAGCTTCCTTAAGCTTCAGTGATTTCTCAGTCGTCTTCTGTGTGAGGAACTCCCATTGGTCGGCGATGGAAGCCAGGCGAGCCTGCATAAACATTCAAGTTTCATAGACCTCATGAAATGAATCATGCAAAATTTATTATGTATTATAATATTGTTGACTAAATTTGTTATGTTAAAATTGTTGAAAAATTTAGATACTTTTCATCAAGAAACCCTTTTGTAATTCTTTTTAAATTGGTTTAATGTTACTTTTTACTTCTTCAAGAGTTCCTTTCGCTTGTGACTGTTTGAATCTCACAAAATGCTTGGCCCAGATACAAATAATTATTTATCAGCACAAATTGCAAGACAAAAGCAATTTTTTGAGAAACATAAGTAGTTTACATATTAATTAAAACATTTCAAACAATGATTTGAAAGTATCTTACAATCACTTGTATATTTTAATCATCAGTTAAGGAAAAGAAATGTTTTTCTAAATAAATTTTAACTTTAAATCATTTCTAATGTTTTTCTATTTAGCCGATCACTGGTATATTGGGTTCTGTTAATTTATCTACTTATTATTAGAACTTCTACACATCACCAATAAAAAAATCGTATATAACATAACGGGTGTACCAACCTGAACTGCATCTTCGCTGCCGCTGCATTGGCCGCGCTGGACCAGGTTGCCGCCCATAGCCAAAACAGACTGGATGCGTTCGGCATTGGCTGCCAGCTCGGCCTCGAACGCCTGGTGCTTTTGGTGCTTCGACTGGATATTTGCAGGGTCCTATGCACAAAAGTTATACATACCTCCATAAAGAAAATACAAATACACACTTGTATTTATTCTTAGTCAAATTTCAATTATTATCTACTTTAACGTTATTTATCGTTTTAATTACGTGTTGTGTGCAAAGAACATTACTATATAAAAAAAATGTATGCTCTTATAAGAAGGGATGTAATAGTTAGTTGTAAATATATCTTTACTTAGAGAATGAACACAGAAATTTTTAATTACATTGTAATTAATTTAATATAAAGAAACAACCTATTTATAATCTTTTGCAGGGTTAATTGTGGTAAAATGGAAAGTTTTTTTACTTGTTAGTTTGTATTAAGTATGACGTTTTTGAACGAAATCTGGTGTTATGGTATTCGTGGTGGTACAAGGAACGATAATTGAATGTATGATAGACGTGACACAAGCTCTAACCTTGTAGCTTTCTTCCGTGGCAAGCTGCAACTTTTCCGCGATCCAGTTCTCCATTTCGTCGGCGTCTCGAGAGAACTGCTGCAGGGTTTGTTCGTCGCCCAGTCTAGTCAATAAAGTACGGTACGGAATAAGGTACTTTTCGAACCTCTGGGTAGCCATGACTAAAATTTGGTAACCCATATCTTTAATTTTACAATAATAATTAGAATATCTATAGATGTGTCAGAGATATATACAAATGAAAGATAGACTGACAAGTTTAAAATTAATTTTGTTCTACTTTCACAGTATTTTTATATATGTCGCGGATTCAATTCTATAACAGACCGTCTCAAAAGCTATAAGGAGAGTTCTTTCTAGATATTCTTACAATAATGGCAAGAGAAGTCAAATCTTAAATCATGCATTAGCAAAAGAGCCATAGAGATGTTTTAAAATGTTGTCATTGAAATATTTCATTTAGTCGTCAATATACCTGGAACGCTTTTCGATGAGAGCCTCCTTGAGGTGACGCCAGCGGTCTAGCACCTGTTTACGTTTCTTGTCGATGGGCTCGGCGGCGTAGTGGTCCGACGCGATCAGCTGATCGGCCAATGTTTGCAGCTGTGCGATCTTCTCCTCCTATACGACATACATTTTACATGTAGTTTATTGGAGCATTTCAAAATATTACTATGATTTTATACACTAGCACTACATTAAAACAAAGCTAAATAAATAGTTTTATCTAATTATACAGGAGGATTGGTTATAGGTATAAAAGTTATAAAGAGGTGAATGTTAATTCATTTGTCAGCAGAAAGCTTAGTTATTTCCAATCAACTTAAATAATAAAAATTAAAATACAATAGGACTATGATTTCTGGCAGTACAGTCTGCATAGACATATAGTAAATACAGTTTTATTTTATTATACAATAATTCTAAGTATGAACACACTTTTTATTGCAATATTATCATTATGTCATTTATTATCAAACAAACGAGTTATATATATATATATATATACATATATTCACCCCTTTGAAGCTTTTACACCTAT
>DWIC01000684.1:0-10774 GCA_018248135.1 Battus belus
ATATATATGTATATAAAGGTGTGAAGAATTATTTAAGTGATAATACAGCCTGGGAAGAATTTTAAATAGAAGAAGTTTGGTGTAGGCTGTCGCTTCGTATAGAACCTTCGTAGTTAGAGGACGCCATTATAAGATATTTGTGTCAGATTCTATTTTCAATCAAAATATGACTTACACAAGTGGTCACTTTAAATCAGTTTCCCAACGTGGGACCCACAGGGTGGACAAATTTATTATTAATATATTAGATTATTTATTAAAATTATTTGGAATTTTAAATTCAATTTTTCAATAAAACTTTAATAGAATTAAGAGTTAAATGTTTCGTTTAGAAGTTTCTAGTTAATTTCTTACTAAAACTTATAATTTTCATTATCTAGTTTTTTTAAGTTTTCAGTTAAATCAGTTAATGTTAATAATTATGTGTTACATGTGCGTAAGAACTTTGTAAGGCTATGGTTGGGTTAGGTTAGAAACACTGCTTTTAAAAATCGAATATAGTTAATTATGTGAATAATACCGGTTTGACGATAGGCAAGGCGTTTGGCACGCAGCACAACCTGGGAGTCCACGGCGTGGTGCACTCCGGGAGTAGACCCTTCGTATGCGGAGTATGCGGGAAGGCATTCGCACGACGAGCTGAAGTTCGTGATCACATGAGAATACACACGGGTAAGCAGTTCCAGAACATTCTACTCGAAGATTGTAAACACTATTCATGTTTCGAAGTTTAAATATTAATAATGAAACTAGAAATTATCCATTTCACAGAAATAACAAGTCTGAAAAACTAACAACTACTTAAGAAAACTTAAAACCAGATTTAAAATATCACAGAAACACAGTCACGCGCAGGCGCGTTATGTTGTCCTTAATTAGGCGCGTGTGTTCACCGTTGGATTAAATGATCGGTAGAAATATCACCCTAGTGGGGTTAATAGTGGTGCGACAATATATACAGCAGTACCGATATGGGGGGCGTTAAGGTGGACCAAAAAGTAACGTTGTTCCTGCGAATTTAATTTACAGAAAAACCGATTGATTTTTACGGCTCCAGCATTAAAATTTTTATATTATGATGATGACGAAAGGTTGTTGATAACGAAGGTTAATATATTGTTGATTGGAAATAAAAACTTGTTTATAATTTAAATTAAGAAAGCTACATTTCTTTTCGCTTACCATAATAGAGAGGGAAGCAGAGAGAAAGAGAAAGTCTCTTGACAGTTGTGATCATCCTTTTTCATTCTTATAAAGTCCCCCCCCCCCTGGGTGGACCAACATAGTTAAGGTCACGGGAAGTCACTGGATATGGGTAGTGCTGTACTGTTTACCGTTGTCATCTATGGAAAAGTCTGTGGTTGATGGTTGAAGTCCTTGATGACGTCCACGCTGGCTTCACTCATGGCCACGGTTGGTACTTGGGGGGCTGAAAAGTAAACCTAGATGAAACCGTGTGATACTTTGGCAGGTGAACGTCCATTCTCGTGCGAAATATGCGGTGCAAGTTTCACACAGCGTTCGAATCTCCATTCGCACAGACGGGCAACACATCTCGACGACAAACGCTATAAGTGTCAGCTTTGTCCCAAACGATTCAAGCGACGTCGGTGAGTTTATATTCAGTTTATACAAATATTAGATGAACCGGAGAGGAACGATTACAAAAGGTGGTCGATAACGAAGGTGAATATATAGTTGATTAGAAATAAAAACTTGTATTTGTTAACATGGTTTGGGTCGGTCCTTTTGGTAGATCGAAGAAGCTTGTGCCCTGCAGTGGGCGTTTAATTGGCGATGAATGATCTGGTAGACGGGTATATAGATAGATAATAAATGACTGTTCAGGTTGTTGGATTACCACGTGAAGGCGTCGCATACGGGGGAGCGACCGCTGCAGTGCGAGATATGCCGAGCTACCTTCGTCTACCCCGAGCACTACAAGAAACATATTCGGATACACAGCGGCGAGAAGCCTTACGTCTGCGAGGTAGGTTTCGCGTCATGTGTTCAGATCTAACACGCTACCTGTTATATCTCCGCGGGCTTTTAACTACCCCCTGTAAGATTATAGATGTTAAGTATATATATATTTTCTTCAACATTGATATCAAATTAAAATATCTTGAACATCCAAAAAAGATCACTCCCCTCCCTATCCCCTCAAAAAGAACTGATTACCCCCATCCCCCTCAAAAAGAATTAATTACCCCATCCCCCATCAAAAAGAACTAACCCTCCATTCCCCGCAAATAGAACAAATAACCTCTCCCATCCGTCTCAAAAATACCTAACCCCTCCCCCCCATCCGTCTCAAAAAGAACTAACCCTCCTCCCATTAACAAAGATGCTCAGTTCTTTATGCTACCTTGAATCCAAATTCAATCGAAACCTTAGAATCTAGAATGAAATGTCATGCACTGCCTTTTATTTTTGTACATACACACACACATACACACATTTGTGTGAGCGTGTGTATAGATATTTAATTATATACTTAGGTCCAGGTCTTAAAATTCTAAATATTTTAATACTTCTAGACATTTCCATGTACATCAATCAAAACATCAATTGTTTTAACAGAAATTGTAAATATTAATTCAACCGGTGTGTTACCGGCAGGTGTGCGGGCGTGCGTTCAACACGCGCGACAACCTGAACACTCATCTTTACGTACACAGCGACAAGAAGCCGTACGAGTGCGTTGTGTGCGGTGCGGGCTACATGCGAAAACAGCTCCTCTATCATCACATGAATACCACAGTGAGTTCACCGTATATACACCCAGCAACAGCCCAAGCCGAGGACCCATCGTGGGGGCCCACCATTGAGTCTAGTCACCTCCACAATCCGGTAAAATAGTAGTATGTAGCGGCTCGAGGCTCCTGTGGGAGCCCTCGAACTTTGATACCTTAAAATAGGTCTTAGGCTGGGTGCATTCTACGCCCTACCACCTCGAACCGGCGAAATCTGCAAACGCCACTTGGGCAGCAGTGGGAGTCCGATAAAAAAATTTACACAGTGCACTGTTAGTGTTTGACACAGTACATTACCACCGCATGTTTCGCATTTACGTTGTACTGGAGCTCTAGCCCGTGTGCAATGAAACATTAGCGCCCCCTAGGCCTGACCAGCGACTGTAACTATTAACTTTACCGTCGTAACAACAAAGTTTTGTTGATATTGCAACGCGCTATTTTATAAGTAGGTATAGCTTACAGTATGGTATTAGTTACGGACTTTCTTATGACGGCTGAATAACACTCATTGTTTTTATGCCTGTAGCACATATGAAGGTCCAAGACGACGCTCTTAGCTGTCTCAGGGACCGTGTTCATTGCGCACCATGCACTGTAGGTTAAGCCGCCCTTGACCCTCCCACACAATTAGTAACTAATTACGTGTGAATGAAAATCGAAAGCCTATTTTTGAATTTCTTCACTTTCATGTACATATAACATAACATCAAAAGTATTTTAATGTATAATTAAATGTTTATTGTTCATCTCGTCAGGGTCACCTCTCGGAGTCGATAATCGTCAACCAGCCCAGGATAATGAAGGTTCCTGATGTAAGTAACTCGCTTACGTAACACACAAACACACATTTACGGTTTGTTCAAAAAATATCGCGAAGTTTTGCTTACTTTTTTTGTTTTCTTCGAGTAGGACGGTGAATAAGGAATATTACCTGCAAGTTATGCGCAATTTGCGCGAAGCAATCCGAAGAAATTAAGGGAAAACAAAAATTGGCTTTTACACCACGATAACGCCTCTGCTCACACATCGCTGCTTGTACGCGACTTCTTGGCCAAAAACAACACACTAATGATACCGCAGCCACAGTATTCCCCAGATCTGCCCCCTGTGACTTTTTCTTGTTACCGAAACTGAAGAGGCCCATGAAAGGACGACACTACGCTACGATTGACGGCATCGAAGGAAGAGCTGAACAAGATACAAATAAATGATTTTTTGAAGTGCTTCGAAGATTGGAAAAAACGTTGGCACCAGTGTATTATATCTCAGGGGGATTACTTTGAAGGGGACAAAATATATATTCACGAATAAATAAATAATTTTTTGAAAATACACAAAATTCATGATGTTTTTTAAACACACCATATATTGTTAATATTTTATGATTTCGTGTAAATATTATATTGGCAATAATTATCTTAGTGTACTTACATCATGCATCAGTTCCAGGGTGTACTCGTAGTTACCAAGTCCACCATAAACGCAAGCCCCTGCCAGCATGACACCAGGTCGGTCAACGGTAAAGCATATTGCGTCAGGACTCCCGTTGCCAGTATTCCATGCGCGGTTTTGATTAACACGGATGAATCGAGATGGTGTGATTAGATGCTTTACCGTGTTAGTATCCAATTCCTCCTGCGAACAATTAAAAAAAATTAATAAGCTTGAACATAAACATGAACAGACTTTATATAGAGATAGGTTACTTGCATAATTTATACTTACTCGAGTCTCGGCGGCACAGTGTGAGAGTTCAGCAATAATACGGGCTACAAGTTTGCTGCAAAACTCCGCAAGTTTTTCCTGCTGTCCGACTTCTCCATGATCATGAGGTTTGCCACACTGGCGTGTCATCATTTGCTGCTTGATCGGAATCAGTACAATGTCCAGTAGTCGTGGAATTACGTCCATTAGATGCCAGTCCGTGTGAGATGGCTTAGCATCAGTGGGATCTTGTGGCTGTTATCAAAAAGGCCTTGATATAATACATAACTTTTTTATAGACAAAACATACATAAAGATAATTTGTACGTACTCGCTGCAAGTTATTCGTTCTCGGGGGAACCGGTGGTGGCTTCTGAGGATGTGAAGAGCGTGGCACTGTGGCTGATTTAGATGGTCCTTCCTTCATAACCTTTAAATATATTTAAATATTAGAATAGATACTATGCAATAGTATATTATGATAAGTCAGTGAATACATGACTGGAAGACAATAGCATCATCATATCAGCTGATAGACTATAGGCTTTTTTAAAGATTCCATGTAACCAGTGCCCGTTTCCAGCATCATCTTCCCAAGACCTTAACTATGTAGCCAATCCACGTAAGGATCCAGGCATGTATATTGTCTTTACTACAAGGGCAATATACATGTATGGATTTAAATTGAAAATGATGTTGACCTTGGCTTCTGGTTTCTCGGAGCGTCGCGCCTCGTCTGCGCGAAGACAGCTGTGTGTCACCGGTACGATGTACTGCAGCACGTCCAGAAGGCTGCGCGAATTACACATCGCCGCACACGTGGCCGCCAATTCGCGGAGGTGCGCAAGGGGCACCTTGCCCTCCTGCAGAGTAATTTTTTCTTTCAACTTTCTTTTAAATAATACAAAATAATTATGATGACTTTTAATTACAAGTATAACAAGCAACAAAAAGCTAACTTGTCGTTTTAATCACTGCATATGATTTACCTTTACCTTTTTAATTACATTTCTGTCGATATTTCTACAATTTTATAAAAATAGTAAATTAAATTGCTTACAATTAGATATTTTACCTTCACATGAAACAGCAGTGAGCATAGATGGTTCCACTTGAGAGTCGGTGTTGGGTAAAAGGCATGGAAACAAGATGTGACGGTATCGTGAGCCTCTTTCAAAATAGAATTCGTCAACTCCAAAGCGAACTGAACAAGGCATACTCGGTGAACTCTTGCCTTGCCCGGTCTACGTGGCAACATTGCGCATGTGGGCGTGGGCTCGGACATTATGTGCTGAATGAAGTTCCGCACATCTCCAATGGCCTCGAAGTATGCCATGTATTCGTGAGAATTTCTCCTTTTGTTATTTTGTGGATAAACCTCATTGATATAAGATCTAACAAGTCTTAGACACGCTTTTATGACGTATACCAGTCTCTTCTGGTGTTTCATCATACTTAATTTCTGATAATTGATCGGTACTAAGCCGTTTGTTTCAATAACCATGTCTCTAAATGTTTTCCAACTCCACTGCATAAGAGTTATAAGAGATTTGAAACATGAGACGGTGACTTTACGAGAGACGTTCTTAGACAGGACAATCACTGGTTCGTATTTTTCGACATGGCGGATCGGTAACACTTGATCTGGACTCAGGACATTGTACAGCAGGCAAGGAATTTGACCAGCATTTACGTCTGTGCCGTTATTTGATTTCTTGGACGTCTTGAAGTGAAATCCGACTTCGTCGTTTATAACCATCGCTTGGCCAGCAGAGCCGCAGTCTGATGAGGGTCCATTAATGCACGCCCATGCCACATACCATCGACTAGCCTGAAAGAAAAAATCATTAAGTTTGCAAAAATAAAACAAAATACTCTGTTATTGCAACACCTTACTAGGTACTTAATTAAAATCTTACAATTCCCGTACAATAATGTGATATTTTACAGTGATATCAGAGAATTTTGAAAATCCCACACTTGAAAAACATAATTTCAAAGGTATAAATACTTTAAGATACCATTAATTACGCAACTTACTGTTAGCGATACAGGAGAATCGAACAAAACTGGAAACCGATCTCTCGGAGCGCACTCATAGACAATCTCTTCGCTCTCGGCAAGTATCTCTCCGTCGCTTTCCTGGTCCCCACCATCTACCCCTATATCATACAGCTTGATTTTCGCTGTGTAATCTCCGCGTCCTCCGAACAAACCATATCCACCTGCAAAGAAAAATAAGGAGTTCCGTTAATAAGAAATAAATTAAATAGAAATAGCTTTACCGGCATGCTAAAAGGCATGCTATAATAAAAGATGATACGCTTTAGTAATCATGACATTATAATTAAAACATATTATAATGTGATAGTATAAATTAATGTTCAATTATGATAGTAATTTCATGTAGGAAAAATGAACTAGGTAAAATGTATACAAAGTCTTTGTCGAAAAAACCTGCAATAAGAAATTCTAAATAATAGGATTTTCGGATATTTAAGCCCCGAATTAATGTCATTCTCTTCATGAAACTTGAGTGGTGATTATATTGCAACCGAAACCGCTGTAACGCGCCTTAGGGAAACTCGACTAGATGGGGGCTAGGAAAAAAAAACATAAGCACCTGCGCAGACTGACAGAACAGAGCGATCAATGTATGGAGCATTGATTAGACCACAGTTAGGATACAGCGGTTTCAGTAGTATCATAGTTGGCAGTTGCAAGTGTTACTCACCAAGAATAATATCGGTGTCACACATGAATCTTATCGCTTCGATCGAGTGCCCAGAGTACCCCCATCCGCCACCGTGACTTTCAAAACGGTTGACAGTCAAAAAGTCCTCCATAACGGGCGCAGCGGGAGAAACCGTAGCTTCTTGTTTATATTCAGTTATTGTAAGCCTATAACAAGTAATTTAATATATATTAAAATATGATGAAAACATTTAGATTAATACAATGTATGAAATCTTCACTTACTTATTGTCGTGAGCATAAGTCAACGAGTCAAGGCAGCCCATCAGATGTAAGGCAGCATGCATTCTAGTCACAGAACATTCCGACACATATGGAATCGCCAAGTCCTGGTTTAAAACTGACATATTGGTGAGCGCTAAATTTTCTGGCGCCTTCTCCTCATTATTACGTGACTTCTCGAAAGTTTCAAGATCCTTAAAATCCTCTAATTTCCTCATTAACCCGTAGTTAGGGTACTCGTATTCCGAATCGACAGCGAAATCAGGATCGTTGAAACATCGCTGCAGTTTGTTGGCATCGAAAGCCAGAATGTTGTAGCACTTGATGACTCTCATTTGCGGCTGGTAGCACCAAAGCACGTCGTACAAGGGGTCGAGGCTTGCGAGTGTATTTACGAAGTCGACTTGTTCCGATCCAGTCCATGCATTGCAGGTACCATCCAGTTTGTTTATAGTGATACATTTGAACGTGTGCTCAGGACGGTTTGGAAGAATCACTGGAGAGAAAGCAAATGTATCTTAAATTATTAATATCGTTGCTAAGAATTATATATACACAACCAAAACATTTATATTATAAAGTGTTATAAAATAATTTTGTACTGCATATCTTCTTACAATTTATAGAAAAAAATAATATGAACGTACTCAGTAACAATCTCAATCGTAATAATATCTGAAACTACAAGTACGTAGAAACGACACAAGAGAATTATTTTTAAAGATGAAATTGATTTGTTTCACTGAACTATGAGAATATAACCAAAATTTATTATTTTTTCTTAGCTAGGGTGTAAGAGTTAAACCACAGAGAACAGGCAATCTTGCAATGACCAAGTGATCACCATGTGAATTTTAATTAATGAAAGCAGAGAGATTCAGAATGGTAGAGAGTTTTTTTTCCGTTTGTCGACTTCTTAAAAACAATTAATACACCATGTTTTTCACACATCTGATTTAGAATGGGAAAATTAACCATTCCAGTACTGCCAACATCGCTTCAATGACAAAAAATCAAAGCTGTCTAAACCCAACCTCAACCTGACAGTAAATATAACTGTATATAACAAAAAAACTTATGCAACGAAACATCTTTATTCACCAGGGCCACAGTCAAATCCTTTAAGTTTTCTGATCTGATAAAATCATTAAATTCCACAAGGACAAAAAGGATTTAATTGGATTTACGTTACACTGGTTTCCTGATCAAATACTAAAGCAATGATTTGGAACTCTAAAGGGAAACATAAATGCGTTAAACTTTCCAAAACATCTGACGCCGCATTGCTCTCCTAACGTGCTCATCAAGGAGCAAAGTGAATGCACCAAATGCCTTTCACTCTATTAAAGGGGAGGTTCATATGTCAAATAAAATTTTTGTTGTGTTCGTACAGTTATAAGGTGGACAACACCATCGGCTGAATCTATATATTTCATATAACATAAAAACATTTTACGGTTTTTTCGAAAGATTTATTATACATACAATATATTCTCATATAATATATTTGCATCTCATATAATATATAATATATTTGCACATACGTACCAATACTATTATTGTTGGCAGTTATCGTGGAACTGAAAAGTGTGTCTGTTTTGATGACGGACTGCGAGACTTGTACAAAAGTCTGGTCGCCCGATGCAGAGACCCAAACAGCTTTGCAGGCGTGTCGAGGACCAAGCCGGGGTACGCGGCCAGGAGTCGCATACCACATAGCACTTCTTTCGGGACGAGTGGGGTCCTCAAGACGTGGTCGCCCCAGCGAACCTTTCTGCTCCGAAACAATAAAAAACAAAACAGCGTAGTTATTAATAAAGCACCGGTAGATGCGGCGTCCCTTCACTAAGTGGATGGATGAATATAGATCAATAGTTGTGATCATTAAGATCACATATTGTAACTTACGTTCCTGGGACAAAAACTTGTTACACGGTATTTATTTTAATATTTATGAATTTATATCGACATTTCATTTATTTGTATAAATTAAACTATATAAACCACAAATCTAAAAACTGAAAATGTGAGGCGGTTTTACTTTACTCGAATTGCATATTTAAAAAAATTATTAAATTACTATTGAATTAGGAAAGTCACTCAAAGAGTATATATATTGCGGAACACACCTGATAGCAACCGAAGGTGAAGAGTTCACCATCGCGGGTAAGAACAGCGGTGTGATTGCTCCCTGCGGCGATAGCGGAAGCCCGGGGCAAACGAAGGCGCACTATACGATGATGCGCAGCCACATCACCAGCGCCCAACTGGCCCAGTTGGTTGGATCCAAAAGTAAGCACCTCGCCTGTCGAAATTATTATCGATCTAATGGCAATCAATGCTAGGGTACCTCAGGGATCCCTTGTTACTGCTGCACATAAACGATCTTTTAACACCCGGTAATATTAGCTACGCCGGTGACAGCACAGTAATTGAGAGGTACATGTGGAGAGAGTACATGATTGAACGGGTGAACGTGACATTGCAGTCGCTGTTCAATTGCGGTGACGCCAATCGGGTCCATTTCAACCTTTCGAAAACACAAACGTGTCCTTTCTCCGCGAAAAAGAGCAACTTCAATCAAACACCTCCTTTTTAAAGTATATCTTTACCGATTACTAACCATCTAGGGCTTCTAGGTATTACTATCACCTGTAACATCAACTTTGGCCAACAAATTGAGTCTATGGCACAAGCGACGTTAAAGAAGTTATCAATTTTTTCAAAGGTTCGGCTTATTCCAACTCGGAACAGCTGCTTAATCTTAACACTGCCTTTCTGTTTTACTTCGCTTACAAATCTTATTCCATACGACGCCGCACAGTTTTTTGCCTCTAATTATAGTTGTTTTTTAACTTAGCTATAGTTACTACTTTAATTATTTCATTTTATTTACTACATCTGTTTCATTTTTCACATTTAGTACCTTTGATATAACCAGATTCTTTTAATTTACTTTAATCTTGTTTTTCTTAGTAACAATTTTTTTATCTAAATCTTGCGTCGCCCATAAGAGTAGCGACGCTACTTTCCCATATTTTACTCTCCATATCTGACTCGTAATCAGATCGCTGCCTTCCAAACACGACTGTAACAATGTTATATAATTCACACAAACTGTGCACTATTTTGAGATTTGAACTCGCAAACATTGGTCTTTTTCCGTACATAACCACTGGACTATCATAACTGATCTCATTTTTGTCGTATCTAAATGAGTCGCACGTTCGATAAACAAAGACTTTTTTTTTTTTATAAGTATTTGAGTGCGTTTGACCTCAATCTTGCCTGATGGAAAGCAACGATGAGATCTAAGGTGGTGCACGCAAGCTCAA
>DWIC01000685.1:0-10770 GCA_018248135.1 Battus belus
TTTGAAGAGGACAAAATAGATATTCACGAATAAATAAATAATTTTTGAAAATACACAAAATTCGCGATACTTTTTGATACAGACCGTAAACCACTCCAACCCTTCAAAGAAATTGCAAGCACAACAGGGAATTTCAATGGTCACACATTCGAGCGAGACGTATGCTTGACCGGCCGGAAGATGTGGCATCAATTGCTAAGTTGAACAACTTGGATACTAGATCGTACGCTGCACTCGACTTACTACAATCCACTAGGCAGGTTTTCATTATTACCTCAGCTATTTCTTTTTCAAATAGTTTCCGAAGTAGTTGTAGTAATTAGCTTAAGAGGTTCTAATAATCCAATAATTACAACAGATTCATGCCATGGCTCGGCCCTCTCTGTCACGCTCGAATGGAAAAGTAAAGCGCGTTATTAATAATTGTACTAACCTCACGGGTAGGCTACTGTACTGGATAAAAAAAAATTATGGTCCGAGCTAAGGTCTCAAAGGGTGCTTTCGAGCTGAATACTACAAAGTGTAGGTGAAGAAGATTGTTAGTGGAAACTTAACAGTTTTCAGTATTCCGCAGGGGTTAAATCAGGAATGCGTTGCCATTTTTTTTTTGGTATAACCTATATAAACTGTTGCATTCTATATAAATATGAAATCAATTAATCGAGATAGTGAATCAGCCTGCAAATGGTTAGTTTAAAAACATCCGCAGTAACAATTACCCAAGGAGGGTGGGCGAGCGAGTGCAAAAAGTAAAAACAAATCATAAAACCAGTTGTATTGTTCTTTTGCAAGAGACGACCTCAGCTCGGCGGCGTGATAAGACCGAGACGATTTCATCGATTCTGACACGTGTTTCGAACAATGAGCCACAATTTCCACAGCTTCATAAAAGTCAACATCGTTAATATTGTTATAAATCGTAACAATATATTATGATCGATGTCAACAGTTAAACTTGCACACATAATTTGCTTAGAAAGCGAGTAGAGTGGTTTACTAAAAAACCCAATTCGCCGTTGAGTTTAGAGACGTCACGACATGGCACCCAAATCATTGGCGTAGTGAAAGTGAAGCAAAAGCAATTGATGTTATTAAACAAATTTGCATTATATTATGTAGCAGTTGTTTCTCACACATGAAAATATTAATTTCAATACATTTTTTCCGAATACGACTTCTCTCATTTTCAAAAGTGAAATCTTTATACGTTATATATAGGTCATCGTTTATTACTACTAGACATTAAACAATAATTTGTTAAATTAGCCTTGTTACGAACATTAAAAATAACAGCTAAATATTTCACAATGAATACGTGACGCGTTTAATCTGGTCGGTATATAAAACACAGTGTAATGTTTATCAAATCGATAACTAAAGATAGCTAATTATCAGATTACCTAATCAGTTGTGCCCAATCACAATATTTATTACTTATTAATACTCTTTTTCATAATATACGATTATTAATATCAAAGATACAACAAATTTGGTCGGATATTCGGATGTATTATCGAATATTTTTATATATAGCATTTGTTAAATTTCCTTTATCCTTAGAACTGCACAAAAATTTTGTAAATAAAACAAAAACGGACTTGAGTAACAATTATTTATTCACAAAATAAAATATAGAAACAATAATCAATTATGGTTCTTTAACAATCACTATTTCGTTAATTTTATATATAATGTACTTTGACGTTTGTTTAAAAACAGAATTATTTATCAGAAGGTAGATTTAAAAAGATTTTTAAAGCGATATAATTTTAACATAACCTTAATTATTTAATAGTTATTAACTTAAACATACACAGATTCCAGTAGAGAAGTGAACAAATATAACAAGATTTGAAATTTAAGAGTGGTAAATTATGATGGACACCAACAAAAAAAGAAAATGGTGTGCTCTTCTTCATAATATAACAAATATTGTGAGGAAGCACACTTTTCTTTTATTAATAATAAAATTTTTCGCTCATATTGTATATTATGCTCTTTCACTGGGATTATCTTCCGATATTGGCTGCCAACTCTATAGCAACTCCAGAAAGCTTAATAAGAATCGTGAGTCGAAAATCAAATGAGATCCCTTAGCAGTGATGAAAAAGATAGACTATCATACCATGAACATCATAGTACATACATCACCCCTTATATTCTCGAAAAGGTCGAATTAATTAATTGAATATTTTCTCTAGAAAAGAAAATGAATTGGCACATTATCAAAACCCAATATGGTGTTATTCTGTGGACTGAATTTTCAGCCGAAAATTCTAAATAGCTAAATGAGTTGAATGAGTTAACATATTCTATATCACATTCCTCTATAAATTTCCCGGTTAATACGTGCCGCGCACTATACGGCATAACATTAAAGTAATACCTCTCTCGAAGATATCTATGAGGGATATACCATAATTCGCTCAATGGGTTCGCGATCGCAGTGTGGTACCACAATACCACAGTAGCGCTGCGGCAGCGTTGTGGCCCATCCTCTGGGAGCTTGTTTGTGAGCAGTGACAATCGCATATAAATAATGCACAAAGAGAGCCTTATGTTAAATTGTATCCCGGGAATCAAAACCGCGACCTACGATAGTAAGTCAGTCCGCTACCGTAGTAAAATAATCTTAGCCCAGCTAACTTTATTCTGCTATACATGAACGAAATAAGAATTTTTTTTAATTTATAGTAAAATTTACTTAAATATAGAAATTCTTATTGCATACTACAGATATCGATAAATAAACGTATTTGTTTAACCCATTAACGTCCAAAATGAAACTGCAGTATATTTCTGTTTTCTCGCCACCGCCTATTTTTATTTATTATATGGAAACTAGTGTCATCTAGATTTGTAATTTCTAACTACTTTCAACACTTACCACAGATAAAATACATAATTTATCGATTAAGTAGTTGTACCTGTGCAGGTACAGCAGGCGGTAAAGGGTTATATCAAATATATTATCTAGTTTAAAAACTTATCAATCGTTATGTTGCTTTTAGTTTTTAGTTATATCATTTCTTTAATACTACATTCATTAGCAAAATTTTATTGGAACATAAATTTTATCTAGGAATGCACATTTGAATAAAAGTGTATATATTATTATAGGTGAAATTTAACATAGAATTAAGTGTTTTTTTTAAAAGGTTTCAGAATTTTTGGCCTAAAATTTGCCTTTATAATGTATTTATGAGTCTGTAATATTAAAAATATAAGACAAAATTGGACCGGTCTTCCGGCGGCCTTAATAATGAAATCCTAACCTTAATCGATGGGGGAGGCCTATGTCCGGCAGTGAATATCCTACGGCTGAAGCGATACGACTGACCTAAAAGCAAGTCACAAAATTGTAACAAATGGTTAATAAAACTAGACAATTTTCTTAACTTTGTTACATAAAATACTGATTTTTCAATTTGACGTAAATCATACTTAGAAAAGATTGAGGAAAAACCATAAAAATAATTCTTGGATAATTTTATAATTATGTTTAGATTCCAAGTAGTGGGAACGCATTGGAAGATGAAGAGAGTAAGCAAAATATTTCGATGTTGAGGCGTTTGTTTGTTCCAATAGCAGCTTATACCCATTCGTTACAATAGCGGTGTTGATAATCGTTATGAACAAACACACATGTTTTCGGAACTCCGACTTTACACAAAACGACAGTTGTCGACTTCGCAGCGTCGAATGTAAAGGTTTATTAAATATTACAAATATTGTACACTTTTTAAACATACTGATCTTAAAAGCTATTGAAGCCATAAGACAAAGCAGCGAGATTTATGTACTTTTGCTTAATTAGTTATAACTATTATTAATAATACGCTAGAACAATAGATTGGAGTTAGTTATTTTAGATGAAAGACATTTACAGTGAATAAATTATCACAAAGTATAAGAATATAAATCAAAAGTATTAAATTTTTTTGCAATGTTAGTAAAGAGTTCTGGATCTGGAAAAGACGTTTAATGGAGATAAACATTTTTTGGTATCATAAGGCGCCATAACAGTGTAGTTACATTACTTTGGGTATTGATGTACACAACAATTTGCAACACTACATCTGTGATTGCGCTTTGGGCCATGAGATGCAACAGGGCAAGTAATTAAAAAAGCTACGCGAAATTTTAATCCTGAAACTAACCTGTTAAATAACCTAAAGAACGCATGTATCTTAAACCCATATTTGATGACATATTTCTAATTAATTTTATTTCAAGTTTTTTATTCAAAGTCACCTCTGTTATCCCAAATATAAATTAAGGTAATTTCTTATGCTATCATCTACTATAAAAATGTATCTCTTTTTTATTATTCTAAATAAATGGATAAAATGAACATGCGCTGCTATCCGTTAACGGTTATTACAGGCTCCGCGATGGTGCCCTTCTTGCAGTGACAAAAGCTAAAAACAAGCTCTTTGTGAAAGACCAAGTAAAGTGCATTTATTATTAGTCCGGTGTATTTAGATATAATAATATTAGTATAAAATGAATTGGAAAAATAATGAATATTGTGCAACAAGAGTAAACTCAAGGTTGATCAGTGAAATCGACACCAACGTCCGTATGTATACTTTACTCAACCCGGCGAGGCTTCCTGCGCCTCCGATTGCATGTTTTACTTTTCATTACTATTTTATCAATTTATGTACCGTCTTTGCCGTTATACTAAGACAGTATTAACAGTATTCTTTGGTTATTGTTTTTATTTTTAAATATATTTTAATAAGAATAAAGTATTGCTTATGCGATACCTATTATTTCATCAGAACTGTAAGAAAATAAATTTTCCTTCACATATGTTTATTAAACCTTATTATGTTAATATCGTTGGACACAAGCAACCTTTCATCATACATGAAATAGACTATGAAAAAATAAAATATGCTTTATATAACGTATTTAACAATAAAAATAAAATTTATATACGTGCATGACATATTCATGATTAAGATTGAGGAAATGTAAAAATGATGTCCCTATAAATATAGGACACGAAAATTCAAAGCACAGTACTTCCGATCGGTCGGATCGGTTGGTTGGTTTTTCGTTAGTGTCACCTTCAAGGTTCACTTCCCGTGGAGACATCTGACCGGCAGAGTGTCAAGAGGAAGTCATCAGATGGCAACGGTGCAGCGACCTAACGAGTAAACGTAGCCTTGGGCGCGAGCTCCCTGCATTCTAATCGGACGGCCTTACGGAAGCGCACGTCTCCAAAACGTTTTTGTAATAAGTGTATACAAAATGTTAGCCATCGACGAAAATATGGATTCGGTTACAATATTTTTGGTCCATTATTTAGATCCTAATCTTTTAAATAATCTGAAAGTATTTATGCAGTAACTCAGACATACCAAAAGGCTCAACATTAGTCATTGGAAATGATTAGCACAATGTCGTGGTTCGCCGCGAGCTACGAAGTGGTAACCCGTTCTACTCGCTGAACGGGTTGCCTTTGGTTAAGTGAACCGATGTGGCTCTTTGCTTGGATAACTATCGGTGCATCTTTTTTATGTTTCAACGGTTTGCTTATTTAATAAAATAAAATTTCGTAAATACTTACGGCATTGTATTGAGTTTTAAGTAAGTGTCATGCGGAAGAGGCTCCAAACTTTTGGTGTTAATATTTGTACTCGAGAGACGCCTTGCTGTTCTCATCCAACTGCCGCGCTGACGTCGAAAGCCTTTGTCATATTTTAGCAGCTGCAGATGTCGTTTGACAATATCATGCCATTTCCATTTGACCGTTGCTGGTGAATCACTGGCTGCGTCCTCTTTACATATCTGCAGGCCATCGCTAAATCGCCTCATATTTTGAAGATATATTTCATTAGATTTCGGCGGCAGGCTTTTTCTTCGTTCGTCTGGTACAATACCAGATTCTTGTGAATTTTGTTCCGCTATCCATTTTGTTATAAAATCATTTTTATCACAGACCTGACCGATGATTGGTTCCTCTTTGGGGGGTGGCGGAATCCAGTCCAAGCTTACCCATTGACTAGATTTCGGCTTAGATTTAAAGATGACGTCGATTTCTTCGTCGCCATCGGAAGAGCCAATAGAGCAAACGGACGTCTTTTTTCGTCGGAATCGGGATCGAACAATAGGTTTAAAAGACGATATCGACTCGGGACTTCCGCATTCTGTATTTTCTTCTTTTCTTACATCCTGTAAACTCTTCATAGTTTCAATATTTACGTAAGAGTTTTCGGAGCATGAAGAGTCAACACTAAATCTAGGTGTGCTTCTCTGCGAAGGTTTCGACCTAATAATCAGTTCTTCGTTACAATTTTCTTCCATACCACAACCTATTTCACGTTCGCTAGTCAAAGAGATTTTCCTTTCGTTAGACTTTTCATTTTCCATTTCAATTATTTTTGCCATGCTGGGAAATGCATTATCTTTTCCTACCTCTATTATCCTAGGTAATCTTTGCGGGCTTTCCTTATCATTATCACCATTATTATTCCTAACGGCTGAAAACGAATTGTCCTCAGTCAATTCTATAATCCTAGTAATTCGTTGTGGCATTTCAGTCTCTCCTTCTGAAGAAACCGGCGAGGGCATATTGTTATTTTCCAATTCAATAATCCTAGCTATCCTTTGAAGAGTTTCAGATTCTTTTTCCATTGTTTGTGTGCTGAAATCATCAAGCTCAATAATTCTTGTTATTCTTTGAGGATAAATTTCACCACTAGATTCCCTAAGAGGACAGGGCTTAAAACTCTCCTTCCCTAATCTTTTTTGGCATTCGTCAGATTCTAACGTGTTATTAGAACTGGCCAAATATTTATTATCTAGGTCATTTTTGATTGACGACAATTCATTAAAATTTTCCGGAATTACCTTTTCCTCTAAGGAGTTACTACGGCTCTTCGCTTTTTGAAGTGCGCTTTCCGAAAGGAAAACGCAAGGTACTTCAACTTGCATCGACATCTTTCTCCGTCTAGTCGTATTTTCCTTTTCTTTATTGATGTCATTGTCAATGTTCTCAGGGACGGCGGTGTGTGGTAAAATAATAGGCGTCCCGGCTACCATGCGCAAAAAGTCTGTAACGGCGGCTATGTGGGCGCCTGTAACGGCGCCTTGTAACTTTACACCGGATACTTGGTGAGGCACTAGTTGGTTGTCGCGCATACACCATACTACGGGCAAAGCCCCTTCCGACACCATCGTCGTTTTGCGAGAGCAATTTAATAAAGTTATTGTGAGAATGAAGTGAGTCAATAAACAAGCACAAGTTCACTGGCGCATTTCCGGGCTGTGGCGCGCACTTTTGTAAATATAAACGTGTGATACAATGACACAAACTGATCGTTGGTAGGACGACATAGCGCGATCGCGTTTGAGTCGGCGCGCGGCGTACGTGCGCGTCCGCCGGAGGTCGCGAGAGATAAGGCGGTGAGAGCCGCACGCGCATGCCCTCCGCTCCCCACACCGCTACCGCCGCCGCCGCCGCCGCCGCCCCTGCCATCTCCCATCGTACATCAATTCTCATCCGATGCTACCCATTACTCCAGCCAATTATGTAACGGTACGGATGACCTATAAAATAATCCAATCATTCATATCATATCTCAGACCTTACTTTTCTTAGTTAATCTAAATTTAAAAGTTTATTATTGTACAAATCTTTTAATATCATTCAATTTAATTCAATCAATTAATTGTATGGAACTTGGTTTGTTAACTCATTTGGAGGGTTGATATTATAATTTATACATCAAACATTATTAAATTACTACACATTTAAAAGAAGTTACAGTAAAGTTACTGTCAGACTCATCTCTCAGCACATTAGCATTCCGCCTTATTCTTATCCAGTTTGAATAAAGACATTTTAAATTTGAATCGAATATTTGATAAATGTATTACACTAACAAAGTACCTATCAAGTTCAAGTTATTTGTAAAGACGAAGTTGTTAAAAGAACAAATGCAAATTTGATATAATTGTTTGTATGTTTCATTATTATTTTTAATGTAACATTTACAAAATTATTTGCATAAAACATGCAAGGACCACTAGTTTTTGCCACGCTCACGTAACGAATACGGACTGAAATTAGTAAAACGTTCACCTCCATCAAACGTATCCATCCACCATCGTTTGTTGTTAAACGATTGACGGCGATGTAGATTCGTCGTTTGTTATAACTTATTAAGATTTAGTGTCTATTATTCTATAACGAAGATACAGTCAAATTGTTTCCTTCGTAAAGATATATTTATTATAGATAAATTTACCCCATCTGAGCCTATTCTATTGAGTACAGTTAGCGGGCTCTGTTTAAGAACAATCCGTGTCATGGCGGTCCATCATTCAGCCCTCGACTATGCATTACAGAAAGCTTTATGACCTGCTTTGGTATTGGATGCAGTGGAGACAAATTCAAGATATGATTAAAATAATAAATTCTAATAATCCTCTATAATGTAATCTTACGATGGAACAGGAAGGAACCAATATATTCTTGTTATTGTTTATTATTCGAAAAGAGTACTAGTATATATAAATAAATTTGAATAAAAATGAATAAATAAAATATTAGAAGGCAATGTTGTAAATCTGATAGAGAAGAGAGTTAAAGCTGAAAACATCCAGTCCCTTTTGTATGCGAAAATTAAACATATTTATGTGAAGGTTGATGTGATCGAATTGAGTAAGTAGGCCGTAGTTTTGGAACAAGAATTTAAGGTGATTAAGCGCGATTTTAATTAAATCGGAGAAATGTGTGCCAAACAAAATTTTAAATATTAATGACAAGGACTGGCAGAGATTAATGGAAGCTAAAAAATTTAAGCATACATAACGTGGAAGTGCACACATGCAACGTACTGGGACCAAAGATATGCGCCAATGCCAATCAACAGTTAGACATGGCGCCTGCGCAGATTATGATGCGCAGCCCGTAACTGGGACGACAAATCTGGTATTAATTATCCGTACGAATTTATTCGAATTTAATGTATGGGTCAAGGTAAAAGGTAAATCATTTCAGAGAAAGATATTTGATAAATATTTGTACATATACGTATTTTTTGACTTGGCTCACACAACCAAAGTGTCATTTGCAAATTCCGCGTGTTGGAGCGAAGGACATTTCCTGGAGAGTCTCAGCTCGAGCCGCTACCAACTACAATTTCACTGGGTTGGGAAACCACCGAGCTCTTTCATCGCTTAGGCGGACGCTCCATGAACTCAGCCAACTTCGACTTGGTCGGTTGCTATTACCCGGTTAACATGGCTGCCACTTCGAAAAGCGTTAGCGCTGATAGAAGTGGCGGAAGAAACTCCAACAATTCATAATTATATTGATATATTTAATGTCAAAAATAACCTACTACAAAAGTTAATCGAAGTATTAAGGTGCATATTACAACAATAAAATAGGTACCAGTAACATTCTTACCTTGAACAATAAATATTTTATGCACTATTAAAAGTTGCACAAGCTGTCTTGTTGCACAAGAAAAATGTTTGATATGTACGAAAATTGGTTATATAAGTTATCGTTGTAATTATAATTTGGTTAATAATCATAAGGACGGGGAAATAGTTTAATGACTTTATAATAAATGTATTTTATTAGAAAAATATCTTAGGCTCTTCTGTTCGTTCGTTCTGTTCGTCTTATTGGTTTTGATGCCATTAAATGGATATTTAAAAATCTAAAAATATATGAGATTTCCCTTTTCTCGCAGGGCCATACACGAAAAGCGTATTCGCTTCTCTGTTAAGTCGCGATAATGGAAGAACAAAATTTTAGACAGTGCATATCTGACACTTTCTGATCTAGTCTCTGTTAGGGCTGGTATACAAAAGCCTGTCCCCGAAACGAAAGAAGGAAGATTCTTTAAAGAAATAAATCTTTTTAATACTTGACGTAGTTGATGCGAGATCCAAAAAACTTTTTAATGTAATTATATTGGTTTGGTTTGGTTCAAATTATTTGAAAAACGGCCACAATACCGGAATGATTGGTTATGCGTGCAAAAGTTTTAAAGGGGTGAATATATAGCTCATTTGCTGTCAATTAATGTACTTTACACTCTATTAAAATCAATTCCTTTAAAAATGATTAAGATTAAGATAACGTAATGCGTAAAAAGAATTGGTTTTACTTCGTATTGTACTTTATTCACCCTGTTCAGTTTCTAATATTGTTCATATTACTTTTACAAATATAATTACGGAAGCAAGACATATTTTAATTTTTGTGTTCTGCTCTTATGAAAAAAAAATAGATTTGATTAACAAATAAACAAAATAATTTTGTTTAGATTCATTTGTTAGGCTGTTGCTAAGTTAAATTCATAAATACAATCAATTTGAAAAGATTCGGTTAGGTAACCGCCGGCGTAGGTGGTTATCTGACTTAGACGTCAGCATTTTATTAGCGGTGATGACGTGACCCGTCGACCTCCTATATGAAAACGCTCTTTCAATACAGCTTCCAAGAATTACTTTCTGTTTAACGGAATTTCGAGTAAGCCCCCGACAAGGAAAATCTTTAATTGTTTTAAGAGTGATATATACAGCCTCGGACAAAAATATTAGGCACCATGCACGTGCACACACGTTCATTTATTTGTGTAATATATATTTTTATTGTCATCTATACTATGCGATAAAATATTTATTGTATCAAAAAGGGTATCAGGACTGATGAAAACTGCAATGGAAATTTTTAAATTTGAAAGTTTGCTTATATGTCTTAATACAGACTTGTGTAGTTGTATAACGTAACGC
>DWIC01000686.1:0-10770 GCA_018248135.1 Battus belus
TATATATATTATGCAACAATATTCTTTTTCCATCTAGTATACACATTTTAAATGCCAAAGCATTAAATTCTGCAAAAACGACATTACTTTCCGGTCCATCTTATTCATAGTTTAGTATCATATTATACTTTTAGCAGTAAGATGTCCACTGCATGGGACTCCCGAAATGTATTTATAGGAGATAAACCATAAAACCCACAGTTTGCAGGCCGGTTGGCGATTGCTGAAGTTGGTATAGTACACAGAGGACGTTGCTGAAATTCTATTTTGGGAGTAGTGACAATACTTAATACATAAAATATGAATCATACATAAGACTGTATCTCGGGAATCGAATCCGCGCGACCGCAAGTCTTAGCCATTACCGCTGTGCTACCGCTGCTCTCACTCAGGGAGTGTCCGGTTCATGTGAATGACCGCTAATGGCATCCTGAAGGCCACCTCATACCTGCTACGCGGGTCCTCTGTCCAGATCACCGTATGGCCATTCTCTTTAAGCTATAGACCAGACACACGAAATGCTTATCCATGGGATGCTGAGTAGTTTTATGTAAAGGTAACGAACATATCTAAACAAATTCCTGAGGGGATCCTTGTATTAAAACTATTGTTTACTATTCATTAATATATTCAAATTCATATCAGTTTTGAATTATTCACAGCGATCACTTGTGTGCTTTATGAAATAATGTTGAAGGTGCTCATTATTAGAAAACAAATTAAAATTCAGATCCCCCATAATGACGTCATTTAACATCGAAAAATGTATGCTGGTAAATGATACCTATCCCACAGCCGGTGGACACGGCGTGGGTAGATGGCCTCCCACTAGGTGGACCGACGACGTAGTCAAGGTCGCGATTGAGGCGATTTTTATGGGAGGTATAATATATAAGATTGTTAGTAATTATATATTAATCACTAATTGACTAAATAAATTGATTAAATGTTTATATTATGAGGACCGGAAAGTAATGTCGTTTGTAAAGAATTTTACAGAAAAACCGGCATTGAAAATTTTTGTACTAGATGACAAAAGATTGTTGATATCCAAGATAAACATACTATTCACTAGAAATAAAAACTTGTTAACAAATGTAGTCGTGTGAATTGAACGTTAGAAAGCGACAATATGTTCCGGTCAACCGAATACAATAGTTTTTAAGATTTTAGCGGAAGACGTTTCCGGACATTATTTCATTGTTAATAAATAAAGATAGTTATTAGATGTAATGTGTGTTTTCATTACTTTTTTGAAACTTCTGTTGTTTTGTGCATGGTGTATTTATACACCTCTAAATTTATCTATTGATAAATTAAGCAAATTCTATGATTACCAAATTTTTATGATGTTATGTTATGTTAAACATGGTTACTACTAAAGGTTACTTTTAATAGCTTTTCAGGAACTTTTACCATAACATAAGATGTAAAGTTGGGCCTGAACCATTCAGAGGAAGGGGTTAGAAGTTAAGGTCACTCGTCAAAAATACATTGAAATAAATTGACGCACACAGGTAAGTGGAGTCGTGTGCGGGATCTCGCCATCTCGTATCGATCCAGGCCGTTGGTGGCCAATAAAAGTCGTTGGCAGCGCGGTATAAAATATTAACGGGTACTGCCCACCCCCGAAGACGGCGACGTCGTAAATATACGTGCGTAATGTGAGCCAGTGGACTTTGACGGCTGTTGTTTTGTTGCACAAATGCGACGGTATTATTGGTCTGCAGAGACGTTTTCATGCTCCCGGCAATTGTTTAAATGTCTCTTAGAATGTCAGCTGTCGGATTTTTAACACATGTCTCAAAAGAACGTTTATATTTACTACAATGATATTGCAAAAAGTTGACTATCTATGTAATTAAAGATTATATATAATCAAAGTACGTAATATAGAATTTTATGCATATCAATTTTATTATTAAAATTTATGGGTACAATTCGTTAAAAAGCATGTTTCGTGAAAGCCATCATTTTTTGCGAAATTTTTGAGTAATATTTTTCGTTACTATGCTGGCACTATCAGAATCATCGTAGTTTTGCAGTGAAGGTGTATTTTTTTGGTTAAGAGGTGGAATTTTCTGGTGCACAACCAGATGTCCTGTCTTCTTGAAATTAGGACAGAGTTCTGTGGAATCCCTGACTAAAAAAACTCTATTTATGGTCCCAGTAACTTGGTTCGCAACCAATGCCTCTTGCTATCACGGATATCCCCTTCTTTAGCCAACCTGGTTAAGGGCTCATTTAAAATAGCTTAAGTGTCGGGAAATCAATTTAACTATGCTTCAACTAATGTTAATGTTGTAATTAATTAAGTTCTAACATTGTCAATAGCTTCTACATGCTTGGATATAATGAAACCGCAAGAGAAGTTAATGTAAGCTTGATTTATTTAAAATCATAGTAACGTGTTGGTTAAACGAAGAAGTTATCTAGCGTGTTTCATTATTGATACTGAACTTTTTAAGACTGGCCGGTTAAAAAATTACATTTTAAAATTTAGTTTAAATTTCGAAAACAGAACTATTTAGTAAAATTTTGCGTACACTTCATCTGCTAAATTATTTTCGTATATTCGCGGAAACATAAAATTTCATTACGTTTTATTATCATTTCAGAGAGCCCCGTCCTTTTTATTTAATATATATAATTGATTTAGGCGGCAGTGCCACTTCATAAAATGTTGTAAGAAAAAATGCTATCGAAACTAAATTATACAAGTAGAGACATTTCAACTTTTTTTTTCTTTGGTGAAAATACCAAAACTGTGAAAATCCTGATCCTTTAGCCGGACTCCTAACGGCTAAAATCTTCTTGGACGAATGTTGAAACCACGGAAAAGTTTTGGCATACTACGGCGGGAGCTTAGTGCTTCAACTCCTTAGAACTGCAGCCTTCTACCCGTAACATAAACGCCCCACAGCAAGGTCAGGACACGTGTGAAGGGTTACCCAGAACTCGTCACCAAGGCTTTTTTATGGGGGTTGAAGAGTATATACCCGCATCTGACATCCAGGTCACCTGCTGCGGATGAGGAGTTCAGATGTTCCTCTCTTTCTCTCCTCAGTCCTCACCTGCAACATCACTTTTTCGCAGGATATACCAGTTTTTGTTTTTACCGAAATCAAGAAGTTGCCTATGATATAGAAATATAGTCTGAAATAAAACTTATTATTATTTCTTATTATCTATTTAAATACAAAATTGAACTCGTTGGAACACTAAAATAATCCCCATTGTTAAATTATCTATAAAAACCAGATAAGATATCTCGTATTGCATTATTACTGTGTATTTGTAATCCAAGAAAATTGTATTTGCTGCGCGACCACCGAGACGCATCTGATTCTCTAAGGGGCTGAGTATTATAACTTTGTCCATAAATATATAAAAGTTATAATTGTGTATGTCTTAAGGCATTTAAGTATCATGGAACACAGGGCCCGGGCGCACGAAGCGGTTCTACTTATTAATATATCTAGTCAATACAAAGTTTTTATCGAACTCGTTTCTCAAGTAACGTATTTTTTGTCTATTACCAGTTGCACACGTTACTGCGTCGCTGTGTTATGCACGTTATTATAAATCTAAACAAAAAGGCAGTTTTGATACCTTCCCGGGAAAATACCTAATAATCTAATTTTTTTAATCTATTGACAGACTGACAACATACTTATAGATATATACACATATATACGTCTTTGCACATATATTATATCTGGGAGAAAGGAAAATCGTTTAATTTTGCAACTCCGTAATAAAAAGTATAAAAATTTGTTGACTAAATAACAAAAGGTTATTGACAACGAAGGTGAATATATTGTTGACAAGAAATAAATACTTGTTAAAAACGAAGTCGTGTGAATATAACTTAAGAATGCGACATTACTGTCGGGTCCCCAATATATACATATTCTTCTTATACACTATTGTGTTGCCTTGTTAAGGTCGACAGAAAATGCAGGCTGCTTCCGTCCGGTCTTATTCGATATCTAGGAGTTGTGTAGCGGAGGCCTATGACTAGCATTACACGTGTTTCAGCTGAAATAAGATGACGTTGCATTTTTTAAAAAACAAAAATCGGGTCTTACTTTAAATATTATTCTGCTATGTCATTATTCATCTATTATTCAATGTTCAGATTAGAACTAACATACATATTGCACATATAGATGTACTATATTACATATTAAATATATATACTTGAAATATTTTTACTCCTAGATATATTACGATCTCGAGATTTTATAGGGGTAAATAATTTTCTTAAGCGCCCCAGTCTTCGAACGGCTAGTGATGACCGTAAACTGTAATATCGATACATGAGTACCCTTAGCGTGCGACAATTAGCGCTGTACATTATCGACATTATGAAGTCGAGACTGCACTCTAGTGCGACCATTACGCTAGTGATGTGCTCAAACTATTGATGCACTTTTAACGATTTTATATATTCATTATTTTCAATAAAATTTATTTTAAAAGAAAATACACTTTGGGCATCTATCGCTTCAAGTACTAAATTAGGGACATATGGGAACGTGTTTACAAAAAACAAAATTAGTTTACAAGTGAGTTTTCATCGTCAGGGCATATTTGGAGCTCTGGTAGCATAAATAAGCTCAATTCGATTCTATTTTATAACAAATTGGACTCTTGCAGAATTCTTCTCGTGATGTACACAAGTGGTCACTGTAAATTATCCTTTGTCGATAGTAATATTAATAAATAAATATATAAACAATGATTGCTATTGTCTTATATCTTTACTGTTTATACCAGCTCTCCGAAATAAAATTTCATTAAAAAGTGAGTTAGTGTGTAATTGTGCTGTTTTAAAGCGAACATCATTAGAATTCAAAAAGAGAATTACACTATTTGAAATGGCATTGGGCGCCATTACAGCTCTAAAAATATATTAAATAACATAATAAAATTAAGAAAATTACTAATCGATAAAATTTTT
Source organism: Battus belus (assembly GCA_018248135.1). Classification (NCBI taxonomy): domain Eukaryota; kingdom Metazoa; phylum Arthropoda; class Insecta; order Lepidoptera; family Papilionidae; genus Battus; species Battus belus. The sequence continues at coordinate 4,967 of DWIC01000686.1, forward strand.
TAAAGGTTAATATTACGTAGAAATAAATTTTGATGGTGACTATTATTAATTAGGAATTATTGATTAAATAAATATTTTATCGATATCTACCGATATGTTTGTCACATCACTATTCTCTAGCAATGCTATAATTTCCGTACAAAATACAGCACTTACCCCGCTGCTTACTTTCGATACCGGCCCGTTCCGACTTGCGTTTATACATGGTGTTCAAATATTATGAACGGTAAAAATATTTAATATGTTGGTAATATTATTATTCAAAACAGTAAGCATTAGTGAAAATAATGATTTAAAAATTTAAATATAAATGAATTAGGTATTTATTATATTTAAACACAGGTTGATTGGCTATAGGCGTATAAGCTGGTATAAGGTTAATGTATAGCTTATGGGTCAAAGGGCTTAAGTTATAAGCCTCTCCCAAATGTATCTTTGGGAAAATATGTCACAGTGGTTATGCTTAGCAGGCGGGTTATCGATCGCCGTGTTGTGTCAACTTCTGGAAATTTGTTTGTGAGCAGTTGCAATTCTTCTATACTTAATGTACAAAGTGTGAACTATAATATAAAATACTTTGTCCTGGGAATCGAACCCCCGATCTACAATTACAAATCTCTACTTCAAAGGCCCCAGCGGCTATTTGTTTTGCTCGCTGTGTCTAGAGTAGAAACTTGCGTAAAAAAAAATTGTATAATATTATTTCTGACTTTCGAAACATACTAGGCACTATTCTAAAGAAAATTTATATCGTCATAGAAGAACTGGCGTAAATACGGTAGATTAGACAATAGCCAAGTCTAATTTACACGCCAGTGTCAACTATTACCTGTTAAGGGTATTTTAAATTTTGTAGTAATTTTTGTTCAACATCTCAATGACTGTTGGCTGTACGAGTGATACGACCCGCCCACTGCCACTACAGACGAACTATTCTTCAAGTTACGGGTACGTCTATGACCTTGGTTATTCAGGGGATTTTGAAGAAGTTTGCTTTCTGTAAATTTCGCTAAAAACACGAAAAGGCTACAACTTTTCTATCGATGATTTGTGTGCAATTGCCTAATCTAGCGGCGGGCTTCATGTCAACATCTCTTACGGAGCATTTACTTGTTTTACTTATGTTATTTGCATTAAAACGAAATATAATATTTTATCTCTATAGTTCGTCGTGTTTTTAAATATAATATATTATTATGGGACATAAAATTAATTAAATAACACATTAGTATACAGTTGTTCAAATTGTTTGGAACAATATGCAAGAACAAAACCAAAAAAAAATTCGACAATTATTAACAATATCTGTGGCCTAAATTCTAGCGAGTAATTATATAAGTAATAAAGGATTCATATTCATGATGAAAATTTTTGTTGGCGATCTTTATTGTCAGATAATTTTTTTTTAATTTTCTTTGTAATATAGTTAAGCTTCTTAGCAGCAGATAGCGCTAAACTTAGTTTAATTTCATTCAGAACTTACAACTTAAGTTTTGCCATAACAGATGGCGCTTACCTCTTATAAATAAATATACTATTCTTTTAATTTGACTAAAATATTTTTATTGTCATTGTGGTTAACTAATTGGTGATTAGTATTTTAATATTTTAATAATTAAAAATCATATTTGCCATATAATAAAGCAACATTTGACTTTCACAACATTATGTTTCACTATTTATAGTTTACGTATACTTCCTTGTATATATATCACTCTTTTTTTCTCAACGTCGGTAGGTGTCATTGTGCAACTAAAACGAAAATTCGTATTTCAACTATTTTACAGGAGATGGCGCTAAACTTAGTTTAATTTAAATTGTAACAACTGCTTTGAATTAAGTTATCGACTAACAGAGGGTACTGACGCGATAAGAAATGTAACAGTTATATTTTTTATGAGAATAAAATATCTTTAATATTACTGTGGTTCTTTCACCTTTACATTGTGATAGGTCTTACTTTACAAATTTTTCATTTTGAACAACGCGTAACGTTCCACGCTTATTTTACTTCTAATTACTTGAAAAATCGTTCATTTTTTGTTCAGATAACCCTTGACCTCACATCTACCTCCAACTATACTTGTGACTGTTGATAAAGATTAAAGATTTTTAAAGAACTTTCTCGATTAAAACGCAATACACGAACTGTGAAGCCGCTGTAAACGCGCCCCGCAGTGCAATTGATTGATCTATACGTAATGTATAAGCTTAATATACTTAATAGCTATGATGAGATGCGCGCCACTAAATAGTAATATTCTGTTAAGTATGTTGTATATGATTTTGATACAAAACTAAAAGTGTCCAATAGTTAGCTTCCTTTAGACCAGATGAAAACAGTTTCGCTTTTTTAATAATGTCCATAATTGGATACGGGCCTTGATTTTGTATTATATAATTGCAATTGCGTAAAATCAAATGCTACGCAATGAATCGATCGCGACTGATTTGCTCCTTCAAGGCCACATATTCAAACTGCGGAGGCTTGATCACATGACAATCTTCATGTATGGGTTATAAAGAAATTAAATATAACTGCATAATGAGAATAGATAAATACTACTATACTAGTGATAATAGGTAGAAGTGGAACATTACTACTAGTATACCAAACCTATCAATAGATATCACTGGATGAAATCAGAACAACTGAATTAGGTATAAGAACGCTTTAAATTTCTTTCAGATCAAGAAAAAGCAAACAGCATCAAACATTAACAAAGGTATTGCATCATCGATTATGTTGATATGGTCTATTTTATTCTCAATGCAGAGAGAGATTTTCTCAGTAAACTATACCGTATTCCCGACGTCTCCGTTCCTCCGTCAGATCTCTCTTACCCATTTCTAAACCGAGAAATTTGCGTGCCTTAACTACTCTCTTTTTCTCACTTATACACAATAACACTTCACTTTGCTACTTAACCCCATATTTGCAATTCATTAACTCAAACCATGAGATATGTGTACAGTGGTAATATAATTCATTTTCTGTTCCTCCCATAAATCTTACTCCGTTCATTCTTCTTTTACATTACAAGGAGCATGTTCTTCTCTCCCTTTATTTATATATAACAACTACATAACTTCCGCTCAAAATGAGGGAATCTGCAAACCGTTACATGTTTAAAAAGAAGGTTCGAGACCTATCGGACGGAAGAATCGTAATAACCCTCTCTAATATCGAGTTACTTGTACTATACACACGTCTTTGTAATTTACGTATAAATTGTATCGTTTTATTTTAATGTGTTTATTAGCAATTAGATAATAAGTGTAGTAATTAATTTTGTATTTATAGTTTACAGTATATTTGTAATATTAATTATGTTTTCTATAACATTTAGACACCTGCCTGCTAGTTAATTCTGTTTTACCTTGGTGGACTGGTTTTATAACACAAGCTATAAAAAGGATAAATTGATATATAAATAATAATGTAGGCAAGTTGTACATGTCGAGAATCAAAACAAACACACTAATAACCATCGACCGACTTCCACAAAATATACGTGCAATAAATGTCCAAATATCCTTGAAGAATACCTCTAAATGGTTGGATAAAATAAAAACAGATGAACAAATTTATTGTAAACGAATAAAAAATAACAAGGTAATTAAAATGTATAAAATATGATTTAAAAAATAAGATTTGCGGAGACTGGTTCTTACGTAAATATGAAATCATTACGTTCATAATTTGTTTGAGCCAAAAATCGCCAAATGACGTTGCTATTGGTTCAAATAATTAAAGAATATTACAGAATTAAGAAGGTAGAAATGAGTAAAGTGATAGTAAAATAGAAGTTCCAGGAGATGGAAGAAAAATATATGTGGGCAAACAACATTATTACACAAAAGAACAAATATAGAAAATTTCATAATGAACGACTACTTTTAAACCTCGCCCATCACGGAGAACAAAGTTTATCACGTGGTCAGCTTAATAAAGCTTCGAAATAATAAATAAACGGTTTCGAAATGATAATCAACAATTATTTCAATTATATGATAATTGCAATTGAAAATTTTACTCTTTATGTTTTTGTCTTCGAATTTTAAATGTACAGAGAGAGGCGAAATTTTTTTCTTTTTGCGTTTCTCAATACAATATGTAAAATAAGCAGAGTTTTGAAAATCTTCAAACCAAGTGCTTCTTAAAGAATTGTCTACGAATAACTAAATAAAAATCGAAGTAGGCAGCTCTGCATACTTCTTTAAACATTAAAAACATTGATAAACAAAACACTTCAAAATATATTAACATATTGTTTATGTATACTGACATATAAACAATGTTTTTTACAATGTTTTTTACTACAACGTGTAACTTACAAAAATTCTACGTATAAAATATTGACAATGAAATAAAAACAAAACAACAAAGATTTACTTTTTGAAATAACTTAATTTATACCCTTTAAATTGTATAATAATATATTTAAGTAATAAATTATTGTACTTCACCTTCTGTAAAAAAGGCAGGCAACTGGTGTTAGGAATGTTATAAACAAATATTTATTAGATAACTATTTAGGTTAAGATTTTTTGCCCGAGGAACGGCTTTGAGGTCGCAAAAATCTACTTTACTAGAGTAAATAATTTTAATGCTACATTTATTATAATTAATTAGAGGTGGTAGACATTTTTTTAAATGTTAGTTTCGTTAATAATACGATGTCACAGATTTAGGTTATTTACTAGCTCTTATCTACTTGGTTGGACTTGCGGAACAAAAGCCACACACGGAGAGGTATTCGTGAAATCTATATATTACTAGGAATCATATTAAATAGTCAATAATTGTTTTTCCTCTAACAAATTAGATTTTCTGAGCCCATATCGAGGCAGAACGTTACTAGTTATTGTTGATTCATCCTCTAAATGGCTGGAAATGTTTGAAATGGTACGAAGTAACGATTAAATTTTATAAAAATTCGAAGATCACTTTTTGCTAGATTCGATTACCCATGAGAACTATTTACAAATCAAGATTCACCTTTAATTAATATTAAATTTAAGAACTTCCTGATTTAGAACAGCATTAGATAATATTTCTCACCTACTTGTCATCATGGAATAGAGCAGCAGAGAATACAGTTGGCGGAGTGGGAGCATTCATTTACAGACTTCTTTGCAACGGTATTGATTATATTTGTTCATCTTGTTGGAGAGCGTCCACGAGCTCGCTTGCTTTCCACTTTCCCTTGCACCACCATACGTTCAATTGAATCCTCATAACGGGTTACATGGCCATAGAACTTGAAGATTCGTGTTTACAGTCGACGATAATCTCTCTTTTATGTTAAGACCTATGAGGACCAAAACATTAGGTCGGTGCGACAAGTTTTACAATAGTTAAATTTGGTTATTATGTAGTATGTCTAAATAATTTTTAAATAAAAGAGCGAACATTACTTGACAGTACCTAAATCATGTTTCGTGGTTGTTTCTAGTCTAACGTCTTACTGGTATGTTTAAGGCTCATGCATATGGTAATGAGCGACCGCAGCGCTGATGGAATCGGGTCAAGTACCTTGCTAAATCGCATTGCACACATAAAGGTGAGATAACACTACACATTAATTTCGCTATCCGATAGTAGTGTTAATTTTAAGGATAAGAATTTAAGATTGTAGAGCGATCACTCGATTCCAATAGCTCGTTCACTTTAAGAATACTGTGAATTACTACCTTCTATATTTTAAAACCAAAAAATATGGATATAATCATGCATTCAGTATATTCATAAATGTATTTCAATTCAATAATTCAGTATATCATAAATAATATTATTAAAC
>DWIC01000687.1:0-10769 GCA_018248135.1 Battus belus
GCCACGTCCTCTGTGTACCGTAATACCACACTGCGATCTCCAACCTGCCTGCCAAAATGGTGATTATGTTATATACCAAATAGATATCTTTGGTGAATGATGGGCTGAAACAAAGAAATCTGCTTGAATAAACACATTATTTGAATTACGGTCTTTGAGACTATTTCAACATGTTGTTTTGAAGACAACCAAACATTGATTGGCATTATGTATTTTTGGCAGGCATCAGAGTTTTGTTGCTTTCTTGTATTGTTTGGTTTGAAGGTAGCCAAATTACGAATACGAATTTACTCTTGATTATGTCCTTTTATTATATTGTGTTTTTACATCCAATCATTTATTTTAAATAACGCTTTAATATTCAAAATAAACATATTTTGAAACGAAGTCTAAATTTGTTTTTGCTATAACGCAAGAATCAATTCGTTTTTCTAAATAATAATTATGGTGAAACAAATCCATAAATAGATTTCTTTCATGACAACAAAGCGTGCTCTTCAAAAATACTCAAACGACATTTCAATTTTTAGTGCAACGCGTGGGACGTTGCGCGTAATAAATTTCTGTGATGAACGTATGTTTTGTTTTGCATAATATTTATTGTTACAATTTCAATCTCGCAACGTTTTAAAAAACCTCTGTATCACGTTCTGTAATAACTATAAACTCGTCCAAAGATTTCCTATAGTAAAAGTATGAAATCTGATTGTATTCAGCGTTTTCCGACGAACTTAACATAGTGAGTTTGGACGTCCTGTACTTCGTTCGGTCTCCACTTCAGATCTCTAAAGCCATAGTGGCTATCTGTTTTGCGTGCTACGTGACTTGCCCACTGCTAATACATAACTTATCTTATTCGACGTTATGACGTCATTACAACGAAACCATTGTTCTATGTTTGTGGAGAACAAAAAAACACCCAACCCAATTAAAAAGCACAATCTTAGAACTAATTTTAGTATAAAAAACTGTTTAATCAGGAAATGTCAAATTTTTGTTCATTTTAATATAATAAATGAATGGCCATATACGCACTTTGAATAAAATAATGTGTAAAAGCATCTTTACTATCGTTGACTAACACTAATTTTGAAAACCTAGCATCTGCCCCTTTCACTTAAACGGTGGGTAAATGAAACGAATACAGTATAGAGAAACTATGTTAAAAGGAACACTACGATGGTCGCGACTCTTTTGGATATAATGAATAACTCAGCCTATATCAATGAAACTGTATTTTAACCCTTTTTTTATTTTTAAATCCGAATCACCGGTGATTGTTACCGTAAAAGTTAATTCTAAATAGTTTTACAATTGATACTGTCGTACTTAATTTTGATTAACACTTGGTTTAGAGGTTAATAAACAGACCTGTTGAATAGTTAACCTCTTTGTTTTTGTTTAATCTATACATGTTTCTGAAAAGAATATGACGGATTGTTATTAACTTAGAAATATCTAACCGGATTCCATTTTTAAAAATTATGTCATTATCATTTCGTCTTTATTATTTATTCATATTTTATCACCAAAAATTTGTAGAATTCTTTGTCTTAGAATGGTTTTGACACTACTAAACAAGTAAAGCTGGTTAAACATACAAAATGAATTAAAAAAAAATATCGATATTTTTAAATTGTATTTTATACCAATTAAATGGGTGAATATAACAAAAATTATGAATGTTGGGCACGAAAAAAGGGACTTTTGTAGACTTAATTTAATGTCAACAAGCATTGCGTTATATTCGTTCAAACCTAAGATTTTGGGATGGGAAATTTTTAATGACATCTTTCATAAAATTAAGCATGAGTGCCATTTGAGTTCTTAAGATATAGCTTAAGTTAAAATTTTACTATAAATACCGTTTATGTTGATTTTGTAAGTTGTAGTACTTCTACAAAATAGCACTTTATAGGGTGTCTTTGAAAGAAATCTAATGAATTGTGTACTCCTTTCTAATACTCTTACAAAGCATAAATAATTTTTGTAAGTTAAGAAGCAACAACTTTTTTTAATTATGAGAAGGTGCCTACTTACTGACTAAAGTAAAGAGGGAAATGTATATTTTTAAATCGGTATCTTACCGACCAAAACCTTGCAGCTCCAAGACCGCCTCCGTCAACGTCGAGACGTTTCGGGACTCGATGAGTTCTAAGAAAATAATGAATACGAATTGGTCACAAACCGATCTCAACAAAAGTCTTTATTCAGATTTTATTTAAGTATTGTGCTGTGATTTTTCTGTCTTCATTACTTTGAGAAATAAATAGAACCGTGTGTACTGAATCCGTCAATCCGTACGTTTCTATATTTAAGTTTTAACTGATTCAACGAAATGGATTATCTTTGATGTAACAAAGCTTATTGTTACAGAACTAACAAACTTACATATTGTAACAAAATGTTTACATTTGTATCTGTGAAACATTAATAGTAAAGAAATCGTTCAGATTAACGTAATCAACGTTTGATATTTGATGTCAAATTAATTCAACTAACGCCTTGAAAAATATACGTATCGTATATCGTTGCCCTCTCAAGAATATTCAGTAGTTATCTCATGAAATTTAAAACTTATCTCGAGCGTGTCCGTACTGATTGTCCACGCCAACCTAATCGTCTCATATCCATCATCAAATAGTCATGAAGGGAACGAAACGTCGACAAATTGACTGGCATCAAGGAAATCTAGGTCTGTGTTCAAAAGCCAATTAATAACCGGCTGCCAATTCCAATTGAACGTTATCCAAACACGAGCCAAATGATATGGGATTCCGTCAAAACATAAGTGATGGCTGCCGGCCTGCGCCTCGTGAGTGTTCGGTGTCGGATCTCTTCAGGCACGGAGGATGAACGGTCGCGGGGGAAAAGTGCGATTCTCGGGACGTTCGGAAGCGACGCCCGCGCACCTGCCCTCTCCGTCACTCTTCCAAATTTAAATCCGAAACTCCCCCCACCGACGCGTCCGCCTGCCCCGCACAACATTCTGGAATAATTCCTCCAATTCGGCCACCGGTGCTCGCCATTCGAATTCGGGTCGCGACCGCGTTCGGTGATATCGCTTTCCTCGCAAAGACAGGCAGCCCCGACTTCTGCCATGGCCGACGTAGACGTACAAGTCCAGTACACCACCACTGAGAGGAAGACCAGGAAGGTCAAGAAAACCTCCAAACGCAGGGAGTCTAAGGATGGCGAGGTCACCGTCACCGAGCTCGAGCAGACCAACACCACCGCCACCAACGACGATGGGTATGTGCTGCGGTGGCCGCTCCCCTTGACCCCCGTGAGAAGTGCAATGTGACGCTAGTGCATCTGTGGCGGCCGAGTGTCGATTACCGATTGCGTTCGACCTCTAGTGACGTGTAGCGTTCGCTTGCATATACGTTTAGTATCCCTTTATGGCCACCCTCACATACCCGACCTAATTTAAGGTACTTATTAATAAAATAGGAAAATCGATGATAGCAATTACTCAACCTACGCAATACATACACTATCAAATTACAACATGAAATTTGTACTACATGCTGCTTGTTTGTGAGAGTTATTGTAGTGTTGTAGATTGACTGCTTACAATACAACTTTCAAATACATGTTTTTTTCTTCTTCAGCTCATTTTCAGCGGCGAATACACTAAGGCGATGAACAAGGATTGGCATAGCGGCCACTTCTGCTGCTGGCAGTGCGATGAGTCCCTCACGGGTCAGAGGTACGTGCTCCGCGACGAGCACCCCTTCTGCATCAAGTGCTACGAGAGCGCCTTCGCTAACGGCTGCGAAGAGTGTAACAAGATCATCGGCATTGACTCTAAGGTGAGCGAACTAAGTTCAAATCCTATCTATTGTAAAAACACCGTTTCGTATATTTTAATCTCATTGTTAGTTGTTGTAGAAATGTTTTATTTATTTTTTTGACAAAAAACATAAAAAAATATCAATTCAAATGTAATCATCATATATGTATATGTATCAAGTACTCTTGCGAAATATGTCTTGTAAATTATTCCTAAATAATTGAATATTCCTGTAGGAGTATATGTAGTTATTTAGTTTTCTACAATTAGATAAAGTATGTAGTCTTAAAATATAATTAGAGACGCTCATGTCTCTAATGCCGTCCTTAGAATAGCATCGTACTAGATGGCATTGCTTAGCTTTGTTACACTGATCAAAATTAGTTATGTCACTCCAGCCGGCCCAGATTTCTCAGGCGCACTTCTGCACACGGCCCTAGTCAGCGCTGCCAAGCCAACAACGTACAGCGATGCCGTATACATTTATATGTATCGCCTATGACTTTTTCTGCCGACAATATTTCCACATAGTCCATTAAGGAAATTCTTTCGGCTATCTATTTTATTTTTTCATAATTTTCAAATACGAATTTGATGCTGACTGTACAATTTTTTTTAGTAATGTTGCTGTTTAAATGAATATTATATTTCTTTATAAATACACTTGTTTATGCACCACAATAAACATCGAAATAATATCTGTATTGTAGATTATATAAATTAACTACGTAGAAACAAGTTTACGAGTAAATTTTAGAGATGCGTTTAAAAAAACAAACTCCGAATCTACAGTGGAACTATTTTCGGTACAGATACAATATTACCGACGTTTTAGCATCGGATTTAACCTTGAAAAGCCACGGACGGATCCATCGGGCGATTCTCTGGAGATTTATACGGGTTTCGATCCCGCTAAGTGTTTCGTAACCGGCCAAAATACACATACATATTTTATTGACATTACGACATTTAGTTTTAAACACGAGTTCTCCGGTTCTTGATGGGCTGCCAAGAATAGAACGTAGAATGAGGGGAGCTTTATTTTGAAACCGAAAGCATTCGTCAACGACCGTTGTATACGGTTAAGACGAACATTAAATGTCACTTGGCTTTCATAATATGAATAATAAAGCTTATTATTTTACTTGTCTGCGAACTGAATATATTATACCTATCTACGCCATGACATCGCTGACACGGTGATTGAAAGATAAATATGTTTAACGCAAACCTGTTAAACATACATATGATAATTAGAATTTTGAGAGCACATAGCAATATAAAATAGCTTTTGTAAAAATATTTGGTTTGATATTTTAATTTACTATGTAATGTAACAATGTCCACGCAGTATGATGTACATTTATTAATTTCCAAAATTTGGTTACCGAAGCTTTAAATGGGTAAATGTGTATTTGATAGAAAAATTCTTTGAAGTTTTTATAAGTGTTTTTAATTATCTTATATAAAGTTATAAATTCGAAATAGGTTTTCTATCAGTATTCGATAGGCCTATATCTTCTGTCAGTATGAAGTCTGCAAGGACCTGTCTGTATTGATTTGTCGTAATAATTAATTTTAATATGTAGCAACACGAATTTTGAAAATACCATTTTTGACTATATAACCATTTAGTTATTTAATATTTCCAAAACCATTGATTTTTGAATAGGTACTATCAGAAATGTAATTATATAAATCACAAGTCGGACGGTGAACCTGATTCGCGTTCCAGTTAGAAATGGGCGCTCTCGAGTTGTTATCTTGAAATACGATGAATCAGGATTTCCAACTGATCGATTGTTTGAATCTGCTCCAACTATTGCACAAACCCATCGACCTGAACTCATGGAAAACAGAAACTATATTTTTAAACACAGATTTCATGTCATTATATTAATAATGTTATATCTTTTTTATTACACACAATTATTGTTATTTCTGGATTGAATTTTGTTATGTTTTGTAATAATTATTTAGAACAATTTAAATTAACATCTTCCACCTTTTTTATTACTTAGTCCTTTTTTCTGAAACGTGTAATTAGTACACATGTACTCATTATATCAGGAATAGAAAATAACTTAATGATAATATAGTAACAAGTGTTTTTAAAATTGGGATTACTAATTGAAATTAATTATTTTTACAATCTATCCCCGTAGACTTTGTCTCGAGAGGTTATGGAATAACGTGTCACATTCCAATAACACATATGTAATATATTTCAAAGTGATCGCTTCATTCAGGCTGATTTGGTTTACATATAAAGCTATATGTACTATATACATTAACTCATTTAAAACCTTTACAACTATAACTAATTAATTTTAAATCCTTTTACGGGGGAGTTCTTACTAAATGTTTTCAAAGTATAAGTGAACATGTTATATACTTAGAGAGTATTAAAACTTATTTATGAGTAATACCAAGCGATTAGAAATGTATGTTCCCATATCCCAATACGATAATTAAGTAGCATGTTGCGGCTCGAGCTGAGATTTCTGAGGAACCCCTCGGCGTTTAATACTAAAATCGAGTAGGTTATGCGCCATCTGGGCCCAATTTCATCAAACGGAACCTTTAAATGACAATAGAAACATGGTGGATGGTCACAAAAAAGCAGATTTTAAATTCTAATTACAAAATTTTAATTTTAAACTTTTATTCCTATATCAGTAAGGTAACATTAACTTTTTTATGTGAAAACAAACAGACGCCGCCGTTTTAGCCTATTAATACCCATCACAGGGCATAGGCCTCCGCACAGATAGTTATGGGATAATAAACCATAATCGCTACGTTTGGCAGGCGGATTGGCGATCGTAGTGAAGTTTTACGGTACACGGACGCTGCTGCCCTTCCTCTGGTAACAATAGGTCTGGTAAAAAGTAGCAATACTTGTTAATTAATACACAAAGTGAATTTTACGACAGTGTTCCGCAGGAATCGAACCCGTGACCAACCATCGCAAGTATCAGTCCTCTACCACTGGGTACACTACATTTGGGTTTAGCCACGGTATTCGTTGCTACAAATATTTAGTAAAGTTTACGTTTAACGAAGGCTCATAACATTTCCTTTTAAAATTTCAAGATTTTAACTAGAGTCTTTAGACTTGAAAATCTATTTAAAAATTTATGCAAATAGTTAATTTTTAGTTGCCATATTATAGATAAATATGAGTGTGCGATATTTGTTGGTTATCTTCAAAAATTTCTACGAGTCTATTGTGCCAAAAACAGATCAATAAAAATCTTTCATTGTTATATGTAACGGTCAAGTTGCTGTAGGTGGTAAACAGTACATGATGACGGAGCAAACAGCCTATGAGAATGGCCAATGGTTCTGTATTTTAATTTTCACCCACGCTATTCTAACGGATTCACATGGATTGTGTTGTATACTTTAACAATGTGCGTTGTAATTGTTACTATCGATCAATAGAAATTTATTTCTAGAAGTTATTTTACTTATCATAGTTGTAAAGGAACGATTGCAACATTCGATTGATTTTATTAATTGTCACGTACAGGATTTTAACTCCAGGCTTGCGAACCGAAAATTCGTATAAAATTTACACGTATTTACACAAATGAATAGATAGAATTACTCGCAGTAAAACATTTCTTTTAACTATTTTATTTGCAACATATGTTATTTGAACTTCTTTCGCGTGATATGTATTTTATGCTTGACCTTTTTCGGGTACTACGAATGGTGGCCAGTTTAAACTTTTAAAAACGATTTATGTTCATAACTTAACTACACATAAGCAAGGTATTTTCTGTAAATTTTTCACGTGCAGTCATGTGAAAAATTCACGAATTTCATTATTTAATTTAGGGACGTCTTTGATGACATCAATCCGACTCCGGTAAAATAAAAATGAATTAATTTATATCTATTATTTACCATTAAGTATTATTTATTCACTTGTGTACGTCAGGGTCGGATTTCATAAAAACTATAATTAAATTGAAATAACCTGACTTCATTTAAAGCTACGAGGGTTCCAAATAATCTAAGGACTTGTGTGAAAGCTCCCGAGGGCGCGTTTTAGGTTAGATACTGCAAAGAGATTTAGTCTAATTGCCTGTAATATTCTCGCACCACAATTGCGGTGTAGTCACCGAGGAGAAAATACCAACAATTACTCAACCGCCACACTTATTCCCATCACTCTATATATTTGTGAAGGAACTTATGATAAACCTTTTTCCTTAGGATCTGTCGTACAAGGACAAGCACTGGCATGAGGCTTGCTTCCTGTGCGCCAAGTGCCGCGTCTCTTTGGTGGACAAGCAGTTCGGCTCCAAGCTCGACAAGATCTACTGCGGCAACTGCTATGATGCCCAGTTCGCTAGCCGATGCGATGGTTGCGGCGAGGTCTTCCGCGCCGGTGAGTTCATTGCTTTATCTTTAACTACTATAGATCTATGTCTTTCAAATTCTTCTTTCGTTCACCGTTAATCTTGTACACACTACTGTATTATTCTTTTGTATTTTCGTGTTCTCTATAATCTCCCTCGAACCGAATTAAATCTTAAGCTCTTTCACTTTATGGCCGTATTTTATGGACTATTTTTACAGACACAACTCAAATTTGTACTTTATTTTAATATTTCTTGATGACACGCTTAGCGGTTCTTCACTTGCCTTATTATTAGATCTAGTTAAACTGTCACGTTTTCCAGATTTAAGACGTGCATTAAATTTAGAGACGATTACTGCAAAGGCGAATCAAAAAAAACATACCCACAGAAAGTAAAACGCCTTCGCAATACAGGTCATCCCTTTACGTAATAAAGAATGAACTCGAATGTTAATTAAGAGAGCACATGTTCAGCCGTTTTTGTTCCTATTACTCATATAAAACAATCTCTTCCGGCGGGTCAGCTTTATGAGAATCTTCCTTCTAAACCACTAATATTTACCAAAATAACCTCTTTGGGATGTTGAGTTTTCGTCTTTGATTATGAAGTGTGAACCTCCTCTCTTTAACAGATCCTTTGGTTACCAGTGTTGTTGATATCACACAAACGGAGACATAGCAGATGGTTATTACAAAAAATTCCTTCTGTTCCTCACATATTTGGATAGGCACTTCTGACATAAATAAACCGAACTAAATGATTCGTCTAAATAAGGTGCGATGAATGAAGGCGTTCTTAAAGTATCGTTTAACCGCTGTTACAAGGGATTATCGAGGTGCTTGCATGACTCATACTTCGCATACGGACAGCGATTACATTGATGGACATTTTTTGCTGTGATCATTCGTTTGCGGTTACTATCTCAAACATGTACTTCGGGCGTATTACTTCATCGATTAGAATGAATCGAAAACAGATTCAAGATAAAATTCATTGTCATTATTTTATTTTGTCTTTCCGCAATTCTTTTCTGTTATGATTTGACAATAAAAGGTGCTATCTTATTGAATTATTTCAAAGAAACTGATTTTTTTATTTCTGAATTACTAAAACCAAATGATGGCATACTTGCATAGTATGACATATAAAGTTTCGCTTTTCATAGTATGAAATATAAAATTTGCGTCTAATATTCATTAAAATATAATACTAATACAATTTTTTTTAAATTAATGATGAGTTAGATGAGATTACATTTATGTATTTATTTCGCCTCTTATATTTAAAGGCTTACCTAATAAAAATTTTCAACAGTACATTGTCTTACATTTGTATTGTCTTTTGTATTTGAATTTCTGTAAGATATTTTTGTTTTGACAACGTAAACAATATAATCATTAATTGAAATGATGTAGTTGTGTCATATACGCAAGGTTACAAATGAAAATGATATTAAATAACGTAATATAAAAATATTATACATTTTGGTTTCGATCTATCAATATTTTAAACTTTTTTGAATATTTAGATATCAAAGCTTTTGGCATTAAACTAAAATGTACGTAACAACTCGTGAGCCGAAGTAATCTATATATGGTGCGTCAGTTACTCAGGCTTGATAAGGCATCTGTAAGGTTAATTCGAGAAAAAACCCGGCCATTGCCAATGCCGCGACCTAGCTGCGTGCATAACGGGGTATAATTTTGACTTTTAAATCGCACAATAATGGCCCGCGAGTTCCTAGAATACATCGCATACCGCCACCTGTTTTCCTTTGTGTACTCGAATTGCCCTTTTGAAGTGTTTTGACTGCCCCGAGCTATTTTGAAATTTCACGGAAAACATTTTTAACTATGTTAACATTCGTTGGCAGTGTGTACAGTGAGTTATTTCATCATCATAATTTTAGCCACAGGTCGTCCATTGCTGGACATAGGCTTCCCCCATAGATTTCCAAAAGGATAGATTTAGAGTTGTCTGCATTCGACTTCCGCCAAACCTATATCCTATGCTGTGTTTTCTTGACTGTTATCTCCACTTATTAGTTATTACTAATATATCTTATTTTTTGGAGAAACAAGTAACTTTCTTTAATAATGTGATTAATTCTAGCTATACTCTTAACTGTGTTAAGAGTACATAAAATAATTACGGATTTATTTTTAATAATTGTATTGTAGTAATTATACATTTGGCATTCCGGTGATTAAAAATAGCGGCCATTTTAAACTGACCGTTTTGTATATTACGAGAGACTCATCAATAGCGGTCGACTTAATAACTTCAAACTCTCGAAATATAGAACAATATCCAATGATCATTGGTGATTTAACAGCACCTATTTGTGCTATAGCTATTTAATTGGAATATGAGAATGTCTTATACAGTAACCGGCAATTAAAAATTTTAAAAATATTAATCTTTGTAAACAAAATTGGTCTTAACAATTGCACGTAACTATCAAGCTGTGTACAGTTACGTATTTCATACGTGCCAAATCAGGTGCCGGTTACTGTACATCGAGAATGTAGTAATTATGCTCAATGAGGCATGTTTCTTTTATGTGATAGAAAAGTTATATTTATATAATATATAAT
>DWIC01000688.1:0-10762 GCA_018248135.1 Battus belus
CTTGATAGGCGGGTTGGCGATCTCAGGAATGTAGTATTGTAAGCAAAATAGTAGGCAGTTTGTTTGTCGATTTTTAAAAGCGATACGTTCGATTTAGAGCGCTGGCGTACATTTAAGCAGGTTTCTATTACTAATGGCATCGTTTCTCGAATTGATGGCGCTCGCTGCTCGGTTACTTATAATGACAATTTGTTACACGGGCTATTACTGTTCGATATTTGATTACGGTGCGAGTGCCTATGTTCCAGACAAGATGTTTATGCGTTCGTAACTTCGTGTACACATTTAACGATAATATAAGATCCGTGTACGAAACGTACTACATTAATTTGTTTTTTTTACGATTTATTGTGTCAAATTATAAATCTTAGCTCTATTTCTAGTTAAAATATGTAAATAATTTAAACTGAATGCACGCGAAATTATTACAATGAATTTAAAAATAAACTTTTATTAAACGCGTAATTGCTTTAAAACTGCACGCAAACCTATAAACATGTTAATATAATATCCCTGAAGCTTTATTGATATAAATCAGTTAAAGAATTAATTATTAAAACCATTAATACCCAACTAGATGTAAACTAGGTCATTGATCGCTTGATGGATTTTACTGATCTTGCCTTTGGCTAAATCTTATTTTTATTTTAATCGACACTTGTATAAATAGAAGTTGTGTTAGTATAATTATACAAATTGAAGTGGGAGTATTATAAAAGTTTTCATTCATGTAAACTAATTATAAAAATATAACTTAATCTACGCGTTGCAGTCGCCGCCTTACCTTTCAACTAAACACTCGCAAACATACTGCGTGATCCACTTTAAAAATCATCCATAACGAATTTCTGAAAGCCAGGTAACCGTTTGGTAACCGTCAACCTTCCATTGCTTCTTAGATTAATTGCGTTTAAGTAGATATAAACTTTTTTTAGTAACACACTTTTCTTGAGGTAGGTAGGTATTACTTACAAATAAAAATTGTTGCTAAATAAAATTTATTTTCATATTACCTCTAGATATAACAAGAGGATGAATATAACCCTTTGGTCTATGTGTTTAAAACAAGCAATTATCAGCTAATCTTTGGTGTAATCGACCTTGACGCATTAAAATAACATATCATATGAGAATTAATTTATCGAATAGAATCATCATTATTTCTACCATAGGTATTCCATTACCGGTCGATTATAGACCATGTTCGCGGACATCCTACGTTGTTGCCGTGGTAGCGAGCCCAGAAAATTAAAGCTATCTGTTCGCGCTATCCACTGTCAACTTGACCATACGCTCGACTGTGTAAGTTACTTTTATTAGCCTCATTTGTTTTCCTCACATCTAACTCGATATCTTATCATCGATATCGATATATTCTGGACAGAAATTCCTACCATAGTTGCACGACTACTTTGATTTGTTACACGTTTGAGCGACTACAAGTTCTCCATTGACGCATAGAGTCAAAAAAATATGATATCAAGGATTTTCTACAACAAATCTTTGATGAAATTCTTCTTCATGGAGTGAGAGTCAAGAAACTATGAACTTCACCGACCTTATTGGACCTTAGGAAAGGTAGAAGTAAAAAAGGAAGTTAATTAGTTTACATAACTATGAATTTTTAACTCAAGTTTTTTTATGACATCGTTTATTGAATAATCGAATTAATTACCACAGTGTGAACGATGATTTTTCTGTAACACAGGCAGTTTTCTGCCTTTTAATGGGTGCTAAAATTGGTTGCCTGAATCAAACTTCCTGTAATGCTTTATAAAAGCCAATGGATAAAATTGAATACGGCATAAGTATAAGCAAACATCGCCTCTCGTTAATCTTTTGCATAAGCAAGCGCATAGTATTAAGTAAATCCTTCAAATAATCCACTACGAAAAGCCGACAAGACCCTGTCAACACTCGACGAACGCGATTTCCTTAGCAAGCGGAGTTCTCAACGTATTTACATTTTCACACATAAAGTAAATTCCTCGTATCCAGAAGTTAGGAGTGCGGGAAAACGAAAATAGCGATTCATCACAAGTTTTAATCTGTTGTAGAGTTTGGCCCACTTGTGGTTCTCTGAGTGACAGACGAGCGGTTGAGACGCTCGTACTCGATAAACGCAAAAAAGCTTTATCTTCTTATTGAAGATGATTTTAACAACAGAAAAAAACACACACACTCATTGTTAGCTAGAAATAATGATTTTCATATTTGACAACATGGACCTTGCTTTATTGAAGTGTAATTTATATAACTAAAAGCTAAAGAAGCCCAGCAAAGAACATCCACCTAAAAGGAGGACCGATGACCTTGTTAAGTTCGTAGGAATACGTTGGATGCAGGATGCGCCGGTGCTTCTAACTGGTCCTATTTATAATTTAAGGGGAAAGCCCAAGTCCAGCAGCTGCCTTCGTACTAGAGTGAACGTGTTGATGCTGGAGCTATGGGGGTAACAAAGTAAAATGTTTCCCACGTAGCATCTTTCACTCCCAGAAAACGGCTTTTTTATTCCAATAAATATTATAAAACTGTTTAAATTGCTCAAACGTGTTTAAATTTGTGAGGGTCTCTAATTCTGGTCAAGCTCTTCCTTTACTCAGAAGTCAGGAAACTCATAAATTTTTTGTAATTTATTCATTAAAAAGGCTATATTTTACAGTTTTATATTGAGCATTAACGAGTTATATAGAAGTAATGGAATAGAAGGTGAGTGCTGTACTCTGGATTTGTTTACGAGGTCGAATTGCGAATAAAGAGAACCATAGACTTACAAAAGGAACCGACACAGACCAGCGGACAGGCCGCAAAACAGATGGCTGCTGGGGTCTTATGTACAAGTG
The DNA here is from genome assembly GCA_018248135.1 of Battus belus. Lineage (NCBI taxonomy): Eukaryota > Metazoa > Arthropoda > Insecta > Lepidoptera > Papilionidae > Battus > Battus belus. The sequence goes on from DWIC01000688.1 coordinate 2,844, forward strand.
AAACAAAAGGTGGACAAACTACCTCGACAATATCGTCGAAGAACCCTGAATGCAGGTAACTTCCTATCGGCTTTGTCCAACAGTGGAGGTCTTACTGTTCAAATGATGATGATGATGATAGATAGAAGTAACATGAACAACATAACTATAAAACAAATGATGTAAAAAGAAGTTGTTTTGGTTATTAAACAATCTTGTTCCCATTGAGAACAGCTCGACGAGAACAGCTCGACGAGAAATCATACGCTCGTTTGAATCAATTTTCTACGATATTTGGACGGCCGCGGTTACCGCGGCTTACCTCAGCAGCTAAACGTACCCAAATATTTCACGAAAATCCCCAACCACGAAATAAAATATTTCACATTCATCGCGTGACGATACACTGCACGCGACGCAAGATTTAATTTACCTTCGTTAAACATTCTTTGTTCGCATTATTTGTGAATTTGACTTACAATAAGTACGAACTTAAACACGCGGATGCACGAATTTTAGGCGAAAATACAAAACACGCTTATAAACACGTTTCGTTTAGCAGATGGGCTCTTTAATGAAGCTGTTTAGGGACCACTCACTCATTATGTCCTGGAATACCTTCGTTGATTCGTGAGTGTATTTCAAAAGTCTGAGAGGTGAATTAATTTGTCTGGATGGGCCCACTTCGTTTTGCAACGGTTCACTTCATTTGTTGTATTATACAAATTTTATTCGTTATTGTAAGTAATTCCTGTCACATTATTCTGAATTTAAATTCATTTTCATATTTTACATTTCATTTGTTTTAATATATTTACCTCAACATAAACTTTAGCATCTAACTTCGATATACTCAATGATTAAAAAAACTAAGTATTTATTCCTTTTTGTTTATTTCATGTACTCACATGGAAGACTTGAACGGTAATGGCAATGAAATAAAGCAAAAGTGAATTTTAACTGAGAGCCAAAAAGAAGTTTTCAGTTACGTACAGACTCATCACGATATCTCTATAGACATAAGTTTAAAAAATTGCAATTTGGGTACAAATATTTCTTTTACCATTTAAAAATCAGCTATGAAAGGATTTTGTGGAACTACCCGCACGAAAGGTTTAAGAGGGCGTTCATTACGTTTGCGAAGGTTGCAAGGGAGACCTAGTAGCATTATAGTACCCAAAATGCTTTTCTTAAGTTTAAGTTTTCGCTAATGTACCATACTTAAAAGTTTAAGGATCAAATACCTTCTCTAACAGAAACAATTAATGAAATAGGATCTATCATGCTTCTTATATACATTATTAAGGTTATTGCTCGTTCGCACAATGTAACTATTTGGCTGATGTTTTATTATACCTAACGGTCATGTAACGTATTTAAAAATTTGGAATGGATTACGAATCATTCTCTACATTTTTTATTATATATATGAATTTGTCAATAAAAGATACGAAACAAATGAAGTATGTAAGGTAAAACAGATCTACGAAAGATAATTCAGAAGCTTTATTCGAACTACACTCGTTTACATTGTAAAACTAAGGTTAACAAAATCAATTTCCTGTGCCAATGTGTAAACATGGCCGTTATGCGGTTGCATAATTCTACTTAGCCGACAGATAACGGATTGTTAGCAATAAAAGCATGCTGATTTACTGCAAACAGCTGAATCTTCGCTAACCGCCGTAAATAGTTGAATTTAATTTACTTTTATTTCGCGCAATGTTTGTTAGTGGGTCGACATTTGGTCTTTATAGTTCTTTTTAAACGCATTTTAATATTTACTTTTTACTTTAATTTTAAATAGTCTTAACCGTTCATTTACTCGGAATTAGTACGATTCTATATACTATAACATAATCAAAAGCAAAATTAAAGTCCAGTTGTGTTTTCGTCTCATGGGGTAATTCTACATAGACAATCTTTCCTGGCATGGGCAACGAAGACTTTATGCCGCATTTATACTGGTTAAAATCCTCTCGGTCTTCCTTAACTCCTGTTGTTGAAACTATGGGAATGTTTGTGCGTACTACTATATTCTGTATTTCAGAGTTACCCTCCACCCGCTATTATAAGTATAATACAAGAACAGAATTCTCTTGCGCACTTTTTTAGAGCTCGGCCGTAAATATGTGTGGCGGCTCACCCCCTTAAAATTGGTCCAAAGTTTTCAGGGCCGGGGAGGACTGGTTAAACCCACGCGGACCTCCAAATTTCGACAGCGATTCTCTGATCTTATCTCTCTCTCCCTTCTCTCTCTCTCTCTCTCTCTCTCTCTCTCTCTCTCTCTCTCTCTCTGCCACACACACACTTTACGAACCTTTACTACTAAAAAAACCCTTCTCAATAAAATCACTGCCAAAAGTAAGCTCTCCACAATTTTTTACCAATGAGTTTTAAGTTATTTTGGTAACTATCGCCTACAATAATATTATATAACTTTGTTGAACTGATGGTTAAAGGAAAAGTAAACTTTTTAAGTCCACGTGCATGATCAGCTGCTCGTTGGTCTAAATTAAGGTAAACAAAACAAAAATGTAGCAACTAAAAGATTCTTAAAGAGGAGAGGAAAATTCCATTTTTGTTACCAATAACGACCGGCTACAACAAAAACAAATCGAAAAACTCACCTTACTGTTTTCCTTACTGAAAATCAGAGTTGTAGCTTTTGTACATCTGTACTGCAGTACTTAGCTTTGTTAGTCGCCATTGTTGGTGCATTGTCTGTTTAACTTTAAGTTAAGTCTAAAATAAACATACATGATGAACTGACTGGTCAAAAATCTACGTCTTTAGATATTTATAACTCTAAAGAAAATGTATTTTCAAACACAAAGTCACATATAAACATGTAAAAACTTATCGAATACATGGACAATTCATTTAGATAATCTTATACTAATAAATAATGGTACAGGAATGATTTATTTAAATTGATTATTCAATATTTCTTTGTACAACTGGTACGCGGCGGTTGGCCAGAGCTGCGATTGTTTTAAACTATGCATTACCGTCTATTTATATCTAGAGAATCTAGATTTGAGAGCTCACAACGAAGTCTGGTATTTTTTAAGGTTAGCATTGTAACGTTACTTCTTAATGTTCTTTATTTATAAATAATAATATTTAAAGGGAATGTTATTTAATTTGAAATACAGTAAAAAATATTTTAAATACATGACGGTTTACGGTACATCTCAAGTGGCGTGGCACTAGTCCCCGGAGAATATTTTTTTGAATCGGACATTCACTGCTGCCCAAGTGGCATTTGCAGATTTCGGGGTCGAGGTGGTAGAGCTCAGAGTGGACCCAGCCTAAGACCACTTTTAGTTACCTAAGCTCTATGGATTCCAGAGGATCTCGCCACGGGTCGCTACATACTACTCTTTCATCGGATTGGGAGGCTGTCGAGCTCTTAGATCACTTAGGTGAGCGCTCCATGGAGTGACTACTTTCTAAGGCCCCCTAAATAGAACTTTGTCAATTTTAAACCGATACGTGTGAGATTTTGCATGCATAAAGCTACTATGACGTAGGCATCCCTTAATTAAGGATTTCGATAAACTCCACCCCCAAGGGGACAAAATAGGGGATAAAATCTATACCTAATTAATAAACTTAAAGTCCCAGGGGTTATCTTTACCCATAAACTTCCTGGTCTTCGTCTAGTTCCGTTCACGAAGCTCCTCATTACTGATTTGACCTTAGTGAAATCCCAAAGACTGCTCCTTACGGATCCTTGAGCATACAGTAATTTGCTAATATACTGTAAACATACAGACAAATTATTAGGCGGACCGAAAAGTAATGTCGCTTTCTTAAGTAAAATTCACACGACTACATTTATTAACAAGTTTTTATTCCTAACCAATAATATATTCGTCTTCGTTATCAACAACCTTTTGTCATCTAGTATATAATTTTCATGCCGAAGCGGTGAAAATCAATCTGTATTTCTATATAATTCTGCAGAAACGACATTACTTTCCGGTTCGCCTAATACAAGGCTTTTAACATAACGTTAACGCTGAATTTTTGTCCTTTAAAATTGAACATTCCTTGGCAATATATTTCAGTCCTTTTTTTAATTTTTTAATTCAAAATGTTGATAAAATATATTAGATAAGTCTTGTTTAATCAAGAACTTTTAGTTTATCGAAACATGTGTAATTTGGTTTTTTATATATACATAAACCATTTTTAAATTTCATTTAAAATTTTTAATTTATTCAGTTTATGGCTGGCTCTTCTCAGCAGACAATTCCGAGACTTTCTACTTATAATGTTAAAATAATTAACGAATCCAACGTGTGGGTAGATGCCAGAATTTTTAATATTCTGTATGAGGCGCGAAGTAACTACGTTTAAGGTTTTATATACGAAGTGTTTTCAAAAAGTATCGCGAATTTTGTGTATTTTCAAAAATGATTTATTTATTCGTGAATATCTATTTTGTCACCTTCAAAGTAATCCCCCTGGGATATTATACACTTGTGTGAACGTTTTTTCCAATCTTCGAAGCACTTCAAAAAATCTTTTTTTTACGTCTTGTTCAGCTCCTCCTTCGATGCCGTCAATCGTGGCGTAGCGTCGTCCTTTCATGGGCCTCTTCAGGAACATGAAAAAGTCACAGGCGGCCATATCTGGGGAATATGGTGGCTGCGGTATCATTAGTGTGTTGTTTTTGGGCAATAAGTCGCGTACAAGCAGCGATGTGTGAGCAGGGGCGTTATCGTGATGCAAAAGCCAATTCTTATTTTTCTACAATTTCTGGCGGATTGCTTCGCGCAAATTGCGCATAACTTGCAGGTAATATTGCTTATTCACCGTTCCACCCTATGGAAAGAACTCATGAGGAACCACGCATTTCTTTTTGAACACACCATGTAATGTCTGCTAAAAGTATTAAAATTCAACGAAAGACATTTATACTCGAAAAATAAAGTAGTTTATTACGCAAATAGAGGTGCGTGACTCGAGGCCGTTTCCGTACCAATTTGTTTTTTGATACGCTACGTTGTAGCGACTTCCGCTACGGCTTACGTCGTGCTATCACGCGAACTGGGGTGTTAAATTTTTCACAACGCTTACAGCAATTCTTGTCGTAGTTACAAGTTATTTCAATTTAATATAACATGGGTGCTCAACTTGTTAGTTCACAATAACAAACATTTTTTTATGAAAACATATAAAAATTCATAATATCCATCCATCCAAACTCTATCGTTATATCAACCGATAGACGCCCCCTACAAGGCTCCCTACGAGGCCTCCCCCCCAGATCGCGACAATGACCTTTCCGAGACCTTGACAATGTGCCCCGCTAGTTTAGAGGAGCATTTTTTCTACATCGGTACTAATCTTAAAAGTCAAAGACATTTAATTGACTTTTCTCAGTAATTCTTTTTATATAATTCTACATAATAATAATTTTATATTAATTCGTTATATATAAACAATAACGTAAATTTTTAAAACGGAATTGTATTAAATGTTTTCAAATTTCACAATATTTATTCGAATATGATAACATGAAAACGAATTGGCAACCCGGTCACATGTCTCATGTGCCTTGCAAGCTATATCCTTTGTTATAAAATCATCAACGAATTTTTGAAATCTGTGCGAAAATTAAATTAACAATTTTTTTTGATATTGTGGTTATATAGACTGTGTACCACGGGTTGTCTTATCTGGATTACTCAAATAAACGTCAATTCGTTTAGTTTTCGGCGAAGATCAACTTAACTTCACGTGAAATCGTAGGGTGCTAACCTCGCACACCGAAGCACATAGACAAATGTCTCATTCTCCTATAGGAACGCCCTACACAGGTGTCTGTCCGTATCCCACTGGTTATTTATGTATCAATGAAGGTCATATTGATACAATTGTACTTAAGTACTATATGTATATACATATCTTAGTAAAATATATTTAAAAAATATTATGACAAAGCTTTAGATATTTAGTCAATATTTGTAATTCAAAAAAGAGCAGTGCTATTTACTGCGTGGGAGCTCGGGATTCTTTCCGAGAAGTTTTTATTAAAACCGGTATTCTCATGTTTGCGCCGGAAAGTATCTATAATAATGTTTTTGTTTCTTCACAAAAACATCATCCATAATTTAAAAAACAGTGCACGGTTTTAACACAAATAATAAAATAAATGTATACCCATAGTTTTTGTTATCAAAAATTAAATAAATTAATTATATAATAACACAAACAATTTCAGATCCGTAACTAGCGATATAAAAAAAAAATTAAAATTATGTTACTTAAATAAGTATATTGTTATATCCAAGAATACTATACTGATGTTAATGAGTGGAATTGTTGTTGATGTTTACTCGGGAAGTTAATTATTGTCGTTGACTCTTTATAAAATTATATTATATTTGTAAAGAGCAACTGTTGAGCATCTCGCCGGCTATTCTCAACAGAACTACCTTCTGAAGTAGTAGCTTCCATTTGAACTGTCAACATTGATATTTTATTTTGAGTGTTAATTCGAAAGTACTTTTAACAGTCTATTTGAAGAAAGAATATTTTGAATTTAATTTGATTCGAAAACGGCCACGCAATTCCTTCCTTCTTAGGAACGTAAAATGAAAGTCAGTTTATTCAAAAGTCAATTCATTAATGTATTAAATAAACGATTTACAATAATGATTGTCTGAACAACAACTGTTAGATTTCGAATATATCGGCGTTCGAATTTTAATTCGAAGTTGCAGTGAAAAAAAAAGTTTTTATGTCCTGTCGCTGCAAGTTATAAATATGGTACAAGGTGACGCAAAAAAGTTTATTTGAGGTACAATCGTACTGGCCGTATGATACCTTGACTATTTTATAAAAGCCATATCTTATTACTGCGTATTAAAAAAAATCAAATTCAAATTCTGGAAGACTTTATTCATCGTGCGATATAGTATATTAACGTCAAATTAAGTCTACCACATGTTCGAATTATAAATTACTCACACCTGTGAGGAACATGCTAAAAACCTCTTAGAGTGACTACTTAATTTTTTAAAGAATATCAAATTACATTCTTAAATACATTAAAATAGCCTGCAGGAGCAATGGTCGGCGACAACAACTTGGAATCGTAGGTCACGGGTTCGTTTCCTAAAATACAATCTTATATTATTCACACTGTACATTAATTGTGTCTCCTACTGCCACTGCTCAAATATGTTTCTATACAAAATTATTGTTTATCTGTATGACCTTTATAGAATCGTAAACCATGCCTTTGATCATGTGATGATCTTTAGCAAAGTTGTTGTGCGTGAGCCCATGAAGGTTTCTAAGTTGGTATGACCAATTTTAGACAGATGACGCCACTGTCATTAAATCACAATTAATTGAATATTTGTATTCCTTTAAAATTATTTTAGTTGGTGACGTAGCAACACGCAAAGGGTATATATGTAACATTCAATATTTCCTGAGAGAATTAGTAAAGTTAAATAAACTACGTTGATAATCTATTTAAAATGTTAGCAAAGTTAATACTGTATCAAATAAATTAAAAATAATTTATATTTATTACAATTACACGACTATTATTAACTCCCGTGATATAGACACGTTGTTATCTTCAACGAAGTCGTAGTTTTTTTTTAAAGTCGACCATATTTTCCACTGTCAAAGAAATAAATTCTCTGGATGGAAAAGAATAAAATTAATAATTAAATTAAAACTAAGGAGCATAAAAGACAGGGGCGGCTCTAGCTCGTGTAGCGCCCGTGTGTAATAAACCTGGCGCCCACTAGGCCTGACACCTCCCACCCTTGCGGCTGTACTACTATTAACTTAACCGTCGTATCAAGAAAGTTTTGTTCATATTCCAACAATCTATTTTATAAGTAGGTATAGCTTACAGTATCGTATTAGTTACGGCCTTTCTTATTATGACGGCAATATAACAC
>DWIC01000689.1:0-10759 GCA_018248135.1 Battus belus
GCGTACCATAATACCACACAGCGATCGCTAATCCGTCTGTAAAGCATGGCGATTATGATATATCCTCCTTAAGGTTCTGAAAACACCTATGCAAAGTTTCAAAATTTTAAGATTGATTTTTAAAAAATGGCGAAACATGTAAGCAAATTAAATTTGGCCGGTTTTCCATTTTCTAAATAGTAAAAGCATTGAATCTAAAATTTAGCATTCCTAGAAATCAAAGCCAATATATTTTGAATTAAATTTGTACTGGAGAATGCTGTATCTCAAATATCGGGCAGTTTAGCTAACAGTACATCTCTCTACAGATGAGTGCGTGCGGGAAGGTATATACATGCTTCTTCATTACAAAGCCAGCTCCTCAGACGCCGGAATGCAAGCAGAGACCGCAGGTGTTCTCAGTGGGAGTGCCCATTCTACCGGCACATTCAAATATCTCCGCTGCCTTACTGCACGAAGATTCAAAGTGCATTCCACTTGCATTTTTACTGTACCTTTAGGGCCATTGAATAGCGTAGAATATTGTCTACATCGCATTCGAAGTTTAAACAACAAAGAAACGGAATGAAAGCTCAATTGAAATCGTATTTTATATCGAAGAGATCGTCCGTTATTCAAACAACTAAATTAAATATGGAGGACTTTTGTTATTTGGGAAATGTTTTAAATTTATTTCTTGATCAACAACACGTTCTTTGCTTTACCTATCAATCGGCAGTAATCAAATAACATCAAATGATCTACATTTTAATTAGTTTGATCATCTACATAGAATACCATATCAGGTTATTGTCTAAAATTATAGAGGCTCGTTCGTAAGAGGCTTATTCTTATTGATTTTAAAAACAATGGCAATGAAACAATTAAAATAAACAAAATCATAAAATATGAATAAACGATTGTGAATTTACAGAAGATTCGCCTGAAACAAGAGAGAATCTACCCTAAAAGTAGAGTCACTTGATTCGTGACAAGTTCGTTTGCTCATACGTATGCCATGCCCGTCTCGTGCAGGACATAAAGCAGCCGTGTTCGCAGCAATCCACTCGCCGCCGGCATCTTGCCAAACGTGGAATTGTCGTTGGGCCATTAAAATGTTCCTCTTCCTTCTTACTCGCTATTGTTGTTTACCGTGCATGCCGTTTTTATTTCCGCGACTAGATCTCTATATGAAGTGCCAAAATTTTCACGAAACGGAACACAATATACAGTTATTATTAAATTAATAGATTTCTCATTTCTACGAAATTCATATACTTAATCTTTTATGAATTTTCAAATTTTGCATTTAGTGACTGCAGGTAGCAAAATTAGGTAAAGGATAGATACATAAGAGAGATTATTGTAAACTTATAATAAGGGGCTATATAATATAAGTTACTACCATTTGTTAAAATCTAAATATGATACATAGGAAGATGTCTATATTTTTTATTCTCGTCGGTTGCTTATAATAAACGAAGAAATTAATTTTTCGTTTGGAACATCGAACCGTTGTCAATTTTCGCCCATTAGAAATAAGATTTATATCTCTGCAGATTTACCTATTGTATGTGTAATTGCACAGTAAAAAGTTATAAATGGTCATTAGTAACCAATAGCACGTGTGCACTGGAAATAGGGATAGGCTTTTCATAACATTCTTTACACCGTTGCCTACTACGGTGTATTGAGTTACAATACACTTCCTGAATCAAATTGCAGTAAATTCAAAAAGTTTATTAAACAAAAACTCGTAACATTTTCTAAATACGGTGTAATTTCTGTAAAGCAAATAACTTAAATTCCTGTTAATTGTAATAACTATTGGATTAATAATAATTAGTGAACATGATCACAAAAAACAACCAAGTTTGTTATGAGTTCTTCGCAGATAAAGGCGTGTTATTAACACCCGTAGTCTAGTTGAAGTATACAATTATAGGAAGCTCAATTTGATTTTAGTATTTTTAGAATTAGGCTCATCTGACAATTTTTTCATGACACACAAAAGTGATCATTGTAACTGGGCCAAAGCGAATATTAACATAAATAAATAAATATTTCATTTCTGTGCATTTATCGTACAACAACACCGATAGATTTTTACCGCTACGGCAATAAATTTGTATACGAGATGACAAAAGGTTGTTGATAATGAAGGTGTACATATTATTTATTATTATATATTAGTACTAAGCGACATTACTTTTCAGTCCCTCTATGAAAATTCTCTAACGCATTTCAACGGTTATAGACCATGATCACTGTGTATAGAAATATATTACCTAGTTTAATCTATTTAATTCCTGATAAAAACCTTATTCCGAGCAATTGGATCTCTGTTATCTTACAATCAACCGAAGAAACACTGAGACTATAAAATATCAACGCTGGTTAAGTCTTTCGTGGATAAAGTATTGATTTTATTTTTAGTGTGTCAGTATCCGTGAGGTTACGATTGAAAATGGTTTTCGATTGTTTCGACATTGACATGAGATTATGTGACGTTGTTTTAAATTAGGTTTATTTGTATGTACATATTTAATATAACGTAAGCGATATGGACGAATATCTCGAGGGATTTCTCGATATGAGACGCTGGTTAAGTTACACGAAATATTATGCATTTTAACGTCAAATGCATATCTCTGAATCCGGCGAGAAATCTTCCGCCTCGTCGTTTTTGAACGTTATCGTCGCAACGAATTATTTTCAGCGATCCAATTTTAGTTCCGGCAACGTTTTTGATTTTAGGATTTTTTTACTTTTAAATGTTCAATGTTTGAAAGACATTTAATAAGAAAGTACTTTTATACTTTAAATCTAACAGATTAACAAAGACGCAAATGAAAAAATATAAGAATTAAAAATTTAAATACAGCAATATATCTTTCAATAATAATTAGATGCTATTTATGAGAAAATTAAATATCTGTTATATCGAATAAACAAATTTAGTGCTAGAATGCGTTTGTAAGTACTAATGAAATATTTATGATCATTGTTAGTTGAATACGAGCAGCTCTTGAAGTAGTAATAACATTATGGAATCGACGTTTATATTTCATACGCATTGTCTGGATATCAATTTAAAATAAAGAACATTTTATGTATATTTCGGAATAAATAATTAATTATTCGCATCATGTATCTTTCTGCACTTATTTCTTATATAAAATTAATTTGAATCCTTTGAAAATAAAGGAGCTTGGAATTGGAATTATTTTTTCTGTTGGCAATGGCATACGGTTATGCAATGTACTCCCATGAAATATCTGCGAATCTAATGAAGTTGAAGAAATTAATAAACAAAAACTTCAGAAATAAATTCCATTACAGTGTAATCTGTTTTAAGCGTCAAAAGATTAAGTTTCTATAAACAAGGTAGCAACGCAGGGCTGGTTATCGAGGCGATCATTTAGGTAGACTTGATATGGCAAAGGTCATGGTAAATTTTGCTATGCTAACATATCAAAATAAAGCATTTCAAAATCAATAATTTGTATTGTAAATAATAACTTATTTTATTTTTCTTATTAAACGATCAGTAATCTTGCTTAAATGTAGTGTGGTTAGTTTCATTACTACATAAATAGCTTGAGCAATATTGCTATAATGCGGAATTCGCTGAATTCAATGGCATATTAATGACCTCACAAAGCATGTACCAAAAATCGTGCTACCTAAGACGGTCACTGAAAATGAGACTAGTACCGATTAATATTAACGTAAACATTGCCATGTATACAAATGTTTAACGTCTGGCAATCTTTATTAAATCCCGATCCATCGCATCCGTTCCGAGACCGGACATTAAAGCATCTATCGGCGCGTAAATTAAAAATTCCGGAAGCACGTGTTATTCCTTTATATTTATCGTATAATGCCGCTATTTTTGCAATATCCCCATTAGCGAGTATTGTACGCAACGAAAATTAAATACATTATGGATTGTTAACGACTTTTCGAGCGTCATTTTTCATTTTCAATTTAATTTCACACTACAATATTTCATTGAAAATTGAGTTCATTAAAAATACATATTCATTTTAAATGTGTTGGATTTTTGAGATCAATCTTAATTTACTTCGAGGATATTAAATAGAACGCTATAAAAGGATGCAGTATCATTTGATGAAAAAATTTCATATTGGCTGGTAATAGATACATAAGCTTTAATGCGGTGAAAATGTAGCTGTCAATTCATTTATGACATATCTTAAAGAAAAACTATAGTTATGGAAATAATAAATAACGTACTGGTAATATAGTAAGGTAATTCGTCTTCAAAATTCGGATTATATGTAGTAATTATTGCTTATTATGTATCCTTCAACATTTTGTATTACGAGATGTCATGGGCCAGCGTATTCTAGAAGAAAAAAAATATATATCTCAGAGTGACCCCTTCCTGTATGGTGATTGGAAATAGACGTAGAAGCTTTAATGCTTTTTGCTAACAAATGAGCTAAATTCATTCTTTTAAATATTTTACATTTAAAAACTAATCACCCTGTATATCATTATAAATATGAAACATAAAATTGATATTTCACTTTTATAATCTACTGCAATGACATAAAACAGCTCCGGGGTCCCCGGGCGTATCCGTGGAGCGAACGCCACATTATGGCCGGGTATTTTAGACGGCACTCAAAATGGTCGGTGGCATGAACTATGAAATTTTATGCATTACCCATCTCCCGCGCTCCGGGCTGTCTGTTGCAGGCGGGGAGGCCAGGGTTGCCAGTTATTGGCCAACATCATTTTATTATTAACGTATTACCAATACAATTTGATATTTAGTGGCCCCTAATTGAAAATTGTATCTTTAATTATAACTATGTACGTAAATACGATACAAAATATTTTAATAAAAGTAAAAAAAAAAATTCTATGTTACATTAAGGATTTACCACAGGCTCCATTAACTCTACAATGTTGCCTGTTTCAAAGTAGAAAGTCTTTGCTATCGTTTCCGATCGTCTGGTCCTGTTCTGTGTGTTAAAACGTGATAATTGCACTTGGAAAAATTCATTTCCTTTACCCTGTATTTCAGAGTATACTACTGTCGCTTACTGGAACCTTTGTTAAGAAAGGTTGTAAGAGAACAAATAAATTATTATTAACATTGGAGTCTAACAATGCGTTAGTATATTTTATGGTCAATTTACAGGCCTTTGGTAGTTTTTTTTAGACTTCTTTCAATCAATAAATTTTTTAGTTCTTCGAAGACCATCTGCGTGCTATTTTTTTAATAATTAGAGAGAACCTTTCCTTTAGTTGCTTAGTGAGAGGATAAATATGTATATATATATATATACTAATGGGTGGATAAAATTCATAAATTGAGAAAAATCATCTAATTAATATTGAGTATGTCTCTTGTAGAATTAACATTTTTAAACGGAATCTATATTACAAGGCTTAAAACTAAAATAAATAGATATGTATTTAACGTGAGTTGAAAAGGTTTTATATATAAGGTATTTAAAAAGCAAGAAGGCTTTAGATACATGAAGCGCATACCCGGCAACCCTACTGTCAGACTGGCATGTCAAAATAGCGTTTGCATTCGGAGACAAGCGGTTTCGACAACCAGCGGTGGAATGGTGTTATATTTCGATGACAGGCCGAGTCGAATGTCTCCACCCGAGCGGGTGTTTAACCTTATGGCGGTCTGCGGAGCTCGAGCTGCGTTTTGCGATCTATTCTGGGTTTGCCGAAAACTGTACGCTTTGTTTTCCCTGCGCTTTGTTCGGCCCGTTTTCAACAATGGCAAGCTTTGTGAATGTCAGATGAAACAATTGGAATACGCGGTCCATTCTTATAATTCGAATCGAGAGCACGACATTTTTTAACAAGTTTACTTCGTTTATATAATTTTTATTATTTCCTGTTAGTATATTGTACCATTTAAAAAGCTGGCCGTTAATACGGAGAGTTATTGACACTGTCCCCCAATAGTTGTGAGCATTATGGAAGAGAATATTTTTTTGGGCTCAATGGTAGACTATACGATATCTGTTACGCAAAGAGTTCGCCTTTACAAAACATGTAAGATAAGCCTAAATAATTTAATATTTCAAAAACTGCTATCTGTGTTTTATTTATTGTATCTAAAATAATTGAGTTTAGTTCGACCATACGTTCTTGTTTCACATTATGTTAATGATAATTAATTGACTTGATTTCACCGGAGTTTTTTTTTTTTATTTTTATTTTGAAATAAATCAGTGAATAATTAAGGAGATTGTGTTATTTAATAAAACATTTCAACTAATTCATGATAATTCATGAAATAGTTGAAATGGTTTCATTTTTGCATCTATTTAAAATTTTGATTTGTTTCATTATATGAGGAAATGATTTTACAGCTTTTACAAAGATGTTACTCATATTTTTTACATTTCTTCGTAGTATGCTATTAAGGCAGGAGATAGGTTTTAAGCGAAATCTCTCTGAAAGACCTTATCAAGAGTGAACAGTGGTTGTAGCAGTGTTAGTCTATTGGTAGAAGACTGAGACTTGCGGTCGTAAGTCGCGGGATTTATTCCCGGGATATAATCTTACGTAATTCATACTTTGTACATTATTTATGTAGGATTGTCACTGCTCACATGCTTCCGCAGTATGGGTAGCAGCGTTTTCTGCGTACCATACTATTCTGCAATCGCCAAACCGCCTGCCTAACCTCGTGATATAAATACCCCCAAATATACTATCGAAGCCGATATGCTGATATGCCATACGATGGGCCGAAACGACGAAGAACGAATACAAAATCATTTTTAGTACAGCCTTCTAAAACACCATTGGTCTCAATTTATTTAAGAAGGACGTAGAGTCAGTTCCGTGACGGTGAAAAGCTAAAACATGATACGCAGGCGCCGTCTGCATCGAACACTTTTTATATAACGTGATGAAGTCAGTAACTTGTATTAATAATTGTTCTTTTGTTGTCTCCCCCGTAGATCACCGCGAAAGCCGGTCTTGTGCTGCCCGTAATACGCGACTCCCTGCGACCTTAACTATCGACATTACCTAACCTTACCTAACACTCGAGAACTTTAGACACTAAAAAAAAACTTTTTTTTTATTGTAATCACCCGTATTAAGTTTACCTTTATGATAAGTCTTCTCAAGAAGATTATATGTTATATGAACTTACATAAACAACACTCCGGCTTAGACTAACGAACTCCTCAAGTACCGTTTGCTCGCTGAAATGCTCGCGGGCGCTACCTGCTGCGTTATGCAGAATAAAACTGGTTTTTTATACAACGGAAAATAGGTTAATATCAAACGCAAACGTTAACGTTATAGCAGATATAGCGTTTAACGGTATGGACTCTAAAACTCAATTACAGCTAGTTTCTAAATCTACATATTTTCACAAACCATACAGCCGTTGCGTATATTTAGCTGACGGTGTTATAACGTTGTGTTTAAAAGTTATAATAGTTGGGAATGCTCACGTTATCTCCGCTTTTAACTGTAATAAAAGTTATGCTTTGAGCTATTGATTTTTAATGCTATGGGCTGTTTGCTCTTTGATTAAGTAATTATGAGATCCTCTTTTGGTACTGAGAAAAACATTTATACGATTAGTCAGTAACCTACAAATATCAAATATTATAAAAAAATAGTTTTAACAGATATAACAGAACATGTCAAAAGTTCCAAAAATGTAAATACAGATTTAGTCTCCCATATAAATACTTTAAAAATTCAATGTACAGATTGTCCCATAAACCAACGTCAAGACGAAAATTCTCTTTGAGTATCAGCGCAATACTAGAAAATATACATGATAAACGTTTTCATTGTTCCATACACTTAAAACTGAAATAAATTATTATAAAGTAATCCAACAATATAAATCTTCTTCATGTCTACTTTTTGCGAAAAAAAAATGTTGCAAGAAGAGTCTTTTCATCAGCATAGTATATAGTACATAGTGCATAGTTATCAGCAAAATCATTACAAGCAGTTGTCCACATTTTCGCTTAACACTGGTTTAAGTGACAGTTTGAATATGCACGACAGAAGCTCCGTTCGCCATGACGCAGATTTGGACTTTGGAAAATAAAACACAAGAACGAAATTAAACTAAATGTAAACTATCTCAGACTCGTATTGACATAACAGTTTAAATATTTAATGAATATATGCTATATGTATTCGAATGTATATTTAGTACGTCATAAACGAGGAGATACGTTTTGCGAATGCTTCAGATAAGTGCCTAATATTTTGATTAAAGTGATGTTAAAACTTTAATGCGTCTAGACACTGTAACGAGTGGGTTTATGATGTCATTTAACTGAATAATTAAGTATTTGAAAAGTCTACAATGAATTTAATTAATAGTTCTAATAGTAAACACTCGTCATTTATTTACATTCCTTCAATTACTATTACATGATTTTCTTCTATGTTCTAATAGAATGTAGGTATTCGCAAATATTTTAAAATAACCGACTTAGTCCAGCGGATTGTCAAGTTGAGGTGGCAGCGGAGTAAGGAGAGGAAGTCCTTCCACTAGGTGCTCAGACAAAGCTGGTTGCAGGTCACTTCCAACTGGTTCTATTTGAAATTCATAAGGTAGGCCAACTCTAGTCTTGGACAACTGAAATGAAAATAACAGCATTCGCTTTTAATTTCCACTGATTATAAAAGTACATTGTAGTATATTAATTTTGATAAGAAATTGTAATTATAGCACTGTTATAAGAAGTTATAAGAACTTAAATATGTGAAAGGTGGATCTACGGTGAATAAGTAAGTTTCAAACTTTTAAATTTGTTCATAACGTATTGAGTAATGCAAAAATTAGATATTTAGACTTTGAAAGACAAGGCAAATTGCAGTTATTTTAAAAGTTAATTGAGTGAATAATAAAGTGTAAAGATTTTAAAAACAAATTCACAACCGTCCCCAATCTTAACCCTCCTCTCAATTATTAATTTCGTAACAGAATTTGACGGCATTATGGTGATGCGAAGTAATAAAAGCGAAGGGAAGGCAGAGTCGATTTTCCCGCCTCTACTCCGATATTGGGAAGCGCCTGAAAAATGTTATTTTATTAAAAATCGGTGAACAGGTGAGAGCCGAGGCGCCGGGGCCCTTACGCGGCGGATAATAACTGAGCATTTTCAACGCGGCCGCCTCTTCAATGGACTGTGTTGAGTTTTTCTCGCTCCGCAGTCGTTATATCTCGTCGTGCCGTCGATTTATTGATCAATTCAGTCGTTCGAATGAAATTATTCGTCGCAATGTATTCACGAGTCGTGTCGCGATTGTTAAGCACCGCTTCATTGTGCGGGTGTATCAATATTTTTATTTTGTAGCCGCCCTTTTTAAGAACATCCTTACAAAAATACAAGAGATACATTCGGTAACAATTCCACTGACGCATCTTCGTTAGTAATTCAACTCGACCGTTACGTTTGCGTCGCTGTAAAGAATCTTAACAAAAATGTTGGGTGATATGTTATAGATGTAAAAGGTTTAAAGCTACTACAACTATTTCCAATTACTCTGTACAAAGTGATGACTGATGACTGATGATTTTTTTTAATGGAATGTTAGAAGTCGATAACTTATGGAAGCACAAAGTCTAGGTTAATTAAATATTGTTTTAGAATCTAGAGAATTCATATTTTCTGATATTCTTCTCATGACGTACATATGTGTATTATAAGTAGACAATGACATGAATAAAATAATTGAATAAGTGTAGTAAAATTATACTCCTGTGTTAAAACCAATATGGCGGCGTGTTCACGCACGTGCTACAAACTACGCACAAAATGCTCAGTTCACGGTCTTGTCTACTAACAGCTTAATAGACGGTGAATTGTATCTAATGTTGCACGCGCTGTGGGAAGGGAAACTGGATTCACACGTTTATGTGGCTCGCAATTCACACCTGTGTCTACGTAGCTTAGTCGACATAACGTATGCGGCGTTTGCCATTTAGTTTCGCCTTTAGGGCAAGTCGCAATCTGTTTTAAGTATTTTAAAATAAAATTGCGGCCCTCGTCAAATTATGTCACTCTCACAATCATTATATCAAGCGATAGGCGTCCACAGCAAAGCATAGGTCCTCAAAGATCGCCACGACGTCCGGTCTTGGCCTGCCCACATCCATCGACTTCCCACAACCTTAATAACTACGTCATTGCTCTGCCTAGTGCGGCGCCTACCCACGCCGCGTATAGATCGCCACTCAAGAAATTTTCGGACCCCAAAAACCATTGTCATGTCATTTTAGTAACAAAAAAATGAACACATGTTAAACAGCGTATAAAGATGTGGGTGACTGAATTTAACAAGTTGGTTTATACAATAAACTGATGTGGTCTTTGACGTTAATATGCTCAACCTCTGGCAACTCACGTTGCACATGTAAAGATATTTATGACTCATTTACTTACATTTTTTAAATTGGAAAAAAATTAGTATCAGCACATAACTACCAACCTAACGACACGAAGCATTTTCCTATAGGACATTGTCAAGAGTATAACCTTTAAATAAAATAATTATTTTTATTTCTCACCATAAACACAATAGCAATAAATTTATGAAAAAAATAACAGTTGAAACGAAGTAGAACGTAATAGAACAAGAAAAAAGACTACATGTACATTAAAACAATTGAATTAATAAAAATATAATCTAACTATAAATACACACGATATCAAAATAGGAGGAATAAAAGTTAAAATCTTTTAGTACTTTATTATAGAGTGCAGGTTCTGTATAGTAT
>DWIC01000690.1:0-10756 GCA_018248135.1 Battus belus
ACAACAGACGAAAGTGATTTACCGACTAATAAACAGGTTATAATTTATTACTAAATACAAAACCCGATCAAGCTCTGATCATAAAAATAATGAACACAATTCTTAACGTCGTGTTTGATTAGCGCTAGGTGTCTTGATTACTTTTAGACATTCCTCTAGTTACTAAATCATTCGTTATTTATTACTCCTTTATTTAAAAAAAAAAATTAAAAAGTGTTCAAAGCGTAATGACGTTAACACATCTAACATTTTGCCATAACGCTCAAGCTCTCGCTTGACCAACAAACTACCTAGTCTTTTAAAACCTATAAATTTTATGCAGCGAAAACTTTAACTAGAATAAACATTTTCTATTACACATATAAAGAAAGAAGACCATTGTTTTGACATTAAAATTCTTATATGTAAAATAAAATTTTAAATAAAATTAAAACACTACTACAAATAGATGATTTTTAGTAAATCATTTTTATAATGAATATTTGATCTTGAATGTTCTCTGTTCAACGTTTATAAGAATATAAGGAATAATAATGAAATAAAATTAGGAAAGGCTACAGAAGTTTTTTTTTGTACATACCACCGTATTTAAAGCTTTTCTTCTCATAAAATTTAAATGTCTTGATATAGAAATTAGATAAAATTATATTTTTAAACAATTTTTAAACTCCGGCCATGTTTGTTTTTAATATTATTCTGCTGCTGCTATTCTTTCAGTTTAATGTGTACACTATGTAATTTACAGTTTAATATGTATAAAACTGCTCCTTCTAACAAAATTGTTTTCTTTTCATCTATCTAGTTCGGACATTACTCAATTAGTTTTTGCCTATTTCTCTTTTTATTATAGTTATATTGTTTTGTTAAGTGTATTAGATTAACGAGTAATTTTTAATGGAATACTCATTTCTAAATTATTGTAGCCAAAAATTCAATTCTATAGTAAAATTTATATATTCTATAGTAAAAATATAAAACAATAAATCTCATTCAAAATTGTATGATCATTATCATTTCAGGCCCAGGACGTCCATCACTTACCACATGTTAACCCCCCGGAATTTCCAATAGAATCGGTTAGCAGCCTGCATCTAGCATTTAATCTGGATAACGCAAAAGCTGTAAGGAAGACTTTAAAATTTGTGTATCTTTTATGCAGACCTGTATTCGGATTAAATAAGTACACGAGTTCATGCTTATTAATAAGTACGTCGAATTTAAATATACATAAATAATTAGAATTTATGTAATAGATGGCCGTTGGAGGCGAAAGTATAGTAGGTAACCATACTAAGTAGACCGACGACATAATCAAGATCACGGGAAAGTCGCTGAATGTGGACAGCGTTAAAAAATCGTATTGATCTTTCAGATTGGCTTATACCCTTACAGTACGCGTCTATCAGCTGAAAATAAGAAGATAAATAAACGGATTTTTAAATTCGTTAGTGTATTCACATGGATGTTCCTCAAGGTGATCAAAGATTTACAGTTTTTAATTTGTGCGAACAACACGATCGTCACACAAAAACTAGTTTTAATATATTCCGCCATAAATTATTACAACTATTAATGATTTATACAATTAAAAATTATACTTTGTTAAGAATTCAAATTACCAGTATCAAATTATTTTATTGCCATTAATACTCGAGATTTGACATTTTAATCATTACTAAATTATTTTAACGACTGTTTATTCTTTTGATAATTAAAAATATTCAAATATAATATTTATGAATATCTTCAATATGTTAAAACGAAATCTATATCCTGCAGTAATATTAGAAATCAAAGTAATAATTTTGATTATATCAATAATTAAACTATAATATGTTATATGTGACAAAACTTTATTTTCTACCATACCAATATTCCCCAATGTAACTAATGACATTAATGTCAAATATATGAACACATGAAAAGTCTGATTTGTTTAAAAAAGTTTCAGTATAAGGAAAGTGGGTTCAGACAAATTAAAACAATATGTTATAATCGTTTACACCCACTCTTGTGATAAACTAATTTAATGTACAATAAAATATACAACATACTATAATATGTAATAAAATTACACTGAAAACGTATTTAAAACAAATTGCTGACGCTGTGAAAACTAGATGGCTTTAGACGGGTGAACGTCCTCCGCTGCGCTTGCCGATCCTAATTTCTATTCTAGAACCTTAAAGTGCAAGCGTTCATCTGTTTTTCGCGTTACGTGGTTCAATAATTACTACTTTAATTTGTGGAACTACTGGGCTATATTTGATACTTTCGTTCAACTATTGATCTCTCCATTTCTAGTTCGATCTCGTAGAGAAATCCCATGCATAGCCTTCTCCATGACTCATTAAGTGATTGTGAGCTTGCACTAAGGCCTTACAGGATTTTTAAGCCCTTAATTACATGCGACTCGTTATTTATTATTCGTTAGAGGACCGTCGTATATATAAGACTTTTTGTTTCTTCATGAATCGATGAATGGTTGGTCACTAAATCCGCTCTCTCAACCTACCATAGCTCTAACAAAAAGAATACCTATAGTACCCCGAGTGTGCGGTGTGTTCAAAAAATATCGCGAAGTTTTTTTAGTTTTTTTATTCGATTGCAGGGCGTGGTGCATCATGAGTTCTTGCCACTGGGTAGAACGGTGAATAAGGAATATTTCATGTAAGTTATACGCAATTTGCGCAAAGCAATTCGTCAGAAATTGTGGAAAAACAAAAATTGGCTTTTGCACTTTGATAACGCCCCTGCTTCGACTTCTTGGCCAAAAACAACACTAATGATACCGCAGCCACTGTATTCCCCAGATCTGACCCCCTGAGACTTTTTCTTGTTCCCGAAACTGAAGAGGCCTATGAAGGGACGCTACGCCACGATTGTCGGCATCGAAGGAGGAGCTGAACAAGAAACGAAAAAAAATGATTTTTTGAATTGCTTCGAAGATTGGAAAAAATGTTGGTACAAGTATATAATATCCCAGGGGGATTACTTTGAAGGAGACAAAATACATATTCACGAAAAAAAAATTTTAAAATACACAAAATTCGCGATGCTTTTTGAACACACTATGTGCCCTGTACAAGACAAATATTCCAACGCTCTAAATTGTGTCATTACAGCTTATAACGACAAAAGTGACATTGACATGTTCTCAATTATATCTTTATCATATAAATAAACTCTCCGCTGAAAAGGTTGTTTGTGATTTTTTGAGTGTTTTTTGCTTTTATTATTTATAGTGATTTTTTTAATAATATGGTGATGTAATATGGCATTCAATAATGTTAAAACTATTATGTAATTTCCGTGCTGTATTACGTTGTTATATACGCAATATCTACTGCTATTAATGAAATGTTTATTTGTTTATTAATGAAGTATGTTTTGTTGTTGGTATATTATTAAAATTTATGTGGCATATGTGTAACTTTACAAGATAATGTGTGTTAAATATGTGTATATTAAACATTATCTTGATATCTATATCTTAACGCGATTTCTTCCGTATAATAGTGATATATTGGGAGGACAGAAAGTAATGAGATTTTTGCGTATTTATTTTATAGAAAAATTGATTGATTTTTACTGCTCCGGTATGACAATTTTTATACCAGAAGACAAAAGTTTGTTAATGAAGCAGGTGAATATGTTACTGAATAAAAATAAAAACGTGAATTTAAAATAAGAAAGCGATATTACTTTCGGGTGCCCGTATATAATAAAATATTCACTACACTGTTGTCAACATACGTCAAGCCTTGAGTAATGAGTAGAGCGTTATTAGATAGCTTAGTTACTATAACAAGACTTAGACTAAGTTATTTTTGCGCTCTGCTAACTCTGAAGTTGTATTTACCAGCAGGAAAGCAGCGTTCAAGGCAAAAAAAAGGATTTACTGGTACGTAGTAAGAATCATTACGAGTACGGCACAAGACGCATCTGCCGTTTAAATTTGCATAGCCACTGATTGGGATGCAAGATTAATTCTCATAATATTTTTTGTTTCGATCACCATTTAGGAGCAATCAGGCGGGCGAAGAAAAAAACGATCATTATCATACTTCAGCCCTTAAGCTATTTTTTCAGACGCCAAACAAAAGGGGCGCTTGTTTGTTATTAGGTTGGGGGCGATAATGTAATACAATTACTTTTTTTTTAAGTAAAAAATCTAAAAAATCATCATTCAAATCCGCCAGCTGAACAAACGGGTGAATAGTGATTAGAGCTTATTAAATTTTTTGCTACAGCTTGTGGCTTCGGAAATCAGTATACTGATATATAAAAGCGAAATATTCGAAAACAAAACGGTAATGAATTGAGCACAACCCCAAAGAATAAACGAGAGGAATTCATGGAGTGACTTATCACTTCATCTCGCAACAGTAACAACCCTCTTTGCAAAGGCATCATTAGGCGAAATAAGACCATTAGCAGTCCTTTCTCTTAGCAGCCATGAAAGGGTTAAATCGGCCCTTCTGGCACAATGGCTTTATTCTATTACAGCCGCTTACACGCGCGATGTAATAAATATGAATGTTGAACAACGTGGATTATGCTCCTTTGCCGGGGGTCAAAATATTTGAATATGCGTCGGAACAATTTGTGAAGGGTTAATTGGCAGTTGGGTGTTGCCTTTATAAAGTTCTCTGTGGTAATGTAGACGGTTAACGATGTTGCTTGAAGGATCATTGCAAAACTGCAAAAATTACTTATTCTTACTTTAACTTCGGAATAGTCTACGTGTGTAGATTTATTGAAAACTTTTCACCTATTTATTAATTTTTCAAACCCACTACAGAAATTTTTACAACTCTGTTAAATTTATATTTAGAATTATACATTTTAAGGAAACATACAGTATATGTTACACAAATTTATTATAAAAAATTGTTCTTGCCGGTATTAAAAACGATAATGAAACCGAAGAACCTCACAAATATTAATATGTACTTGTGTGTAGTGCAAAGAGTACAGTTATAACGAAAGAAATTAGAAACATTCACCTCATTATCTGACAGTTCAGAGTCAATTCCTTTACAGTATCTTTTAAAACACAAGTAGATAGGTTTGTTATTAAATTTCTGTTATAATAGCAAAGAAAGTAACTTTTTTTTGTAGAAGTAGAAACAATATAAAACATGTATACAATAACATATAGAAAATCAGAAATAAACACACTTGTTTTGTTTATTAATAAAAGATGATAGCCATAAAACTGTAAAAATTTTAAAAAATTACTTTTTTTTTGACACATCCCTTTTCTAGACGATAATTACGTTATAAAATAAACAGACATGAATATATTGAAGTAAATTCTAATATGAAACTCTTGTAATAACAGAAACATTTGAGTGCTCTTCAAAATCCAGCGAGTCTGCCATCGCCGTCCAACTGGTTCCGTACAATAATTATTTAGAGAGAATCAACGTCAGCGTCGATGGCTAATTACAAAGCGCTGAATGGGGCTTTGCCTAGTGAAAAGAGTAAAAAAAAACAATTATTAACGATACAGTGGCCGTCAGAGTGGCCCGGTGCGCTATGTCACATCTGTTCCGCTGCTAACCCTCGCAGATTAAAGTGATAATTATTCTGCAGCCATAATTATTGGATTTAAGCTTATATTCTTTTGTATTGTTTGAATTACATAGTTTCGGCCCGCTGCACACATAACTTAAAAGCTTAATCTCTACATCATTTTTTTCATAGTAAATTCATGTCTCTAATTAATTTACTTATAAATAAATTAATGTAAAGTAATGTAATGTTTCCAACAATTTCTTTTAGTAATTCAATGAAATAATTTCATTGCTGTTTTGTTAAATAGTCGCTATAAATTTGTTAGTCCCTCTTGAAATTTTCGTCTCATCTTTTGAAATTATCAATATTAAATTATATATTTTCAACAAGCGGGATACCTCTTATGATTCGATCTTTATATATTTATTTATAACTTTTTAAATTATATATCTGCTTCTAACTACTTTAATTGTTACTAAGCGACAGATTGACTTTTGTTTTGGTTAATTGTCCCCAAAGAATCTTAATCTTTGTCTTAATCATAGTCTAGTCTTTCATATGATAAACCATTACCAAGCAAGTTTATATTCATACGCCAAAAGAACCATGATAAAATGATCACTTTCAAGATACGGTGGAGAATTTCTGATCTAATTTTTTAATATCAATTCCTCTTCTTTTTATTAACCGATTGGCGCCAACTGCAAGACAGACCTGTCTTCCCCAAAGATTGCCATGATGTAAGGTTTTGCGTTTCCCGCATCCAGCGACTGCCCGCGATCTTAAATGTATGTCTTCAATTCACTTAACGGGAACAAACCACGCATCTACATGCACGTGGTCGCCGCTCGAGAAAGTTTCTGCCCCAAAGGACATCGGTCTAACGAGCGATGTGCCCCACCCACTACCACTTAAGAAGAGCAATTCTTAGATCTACATCGGTGACATCGATTTTCCTACCTATCATTTGAATCGATAAAGTGCCAAACAAATTAAAGTTATTACTTTTCCATGTGCTACACTTAACTCTCAAATAATCTTGACTTTTTATATGTTATTTATAATACAATTTATTTCAGTGCTGTAAAAGAAAAGTGTAAAAATAATACTGCAATGCAAATATATGCAAGTAATATACACCTCAAGTAGATGTTCATTGTTTTGATAATCGAATGAAAAAATAATATTAAAAAAGAAATTAAAAAAAAGTAAAATTTCTATAACAGTTAAAAACCGTTAGTTACATAGTTTTTTTTATAAATTTTTAAGTTCATCAACAATTTTGTTGAAAAATGTGGAGTAAAAAATTAGTACCACTAATTATAATGTGGTGATAAATATCGTTATAAGACAATACACTAAAAATTAAATATTTACAGAATAATATACTAAACATTCAAAAGTGGTACCAACTTTTAAAATTAAAAATTGGTTAGATATTTTTTACTGTTACAACTTTGAACTCACCCCAACCTTTTAAGCATATGGTGAGCCACGCGCCGAAAGGGTTACGTCTTTTGTTTCTTTACTTTGATGAAAAAAATATAAATAAATGTGAATGATGGTATCGTTTTCAATGCGCACTGTAATCACGGTGATTCGACTAATTGTTGCGTCGAGGGCCGCAATGTTTTTGTTTTCGAACACGATTTCGCTTTGACCGTATTTTCGTATGCCTTATTGAGATTGAAGTGTTCTCTTTGTCGTGTATATTAACTGTGTTTATCGTACTACTTATGTTTGAGCTACGAATTTATATTGCACGTTTTAATGACTCGTCTCTGAGCTTTCGTAATGTTATCTTTATATTATTAACAATATAAACATAACTAGTATATATAAGGTGATAGGTTATGGATGTAAAACCTTTAAAGGTGTTATAGCTAATTTGCTGTCTGTGTATGCTACAAAAATCAAAAGTTTTAGAAATTATAAATAGTAAGATATTAATATAATAAGAAATTGCATTTCGAAATTCGTATTTCTTCACATTAAAGTTAGTTACTGTTTTCTATTTGTTTTTGCTGACTAAATTAAAAGAATCTAACGACTTATCGTAAAAATAAATTAAAATTAGATGTTTCAGAATGATAATTTTTTACTTGATGATTGACTTAAGTAACATAAGTGTCGAATGCATTCACCCCTTTAAAGCCTTAACGCCTATCTTACCAATAATGTGCTACTCTGTTTGTACATATGTATACATATCTTTTATAGTTTTGTGCTATTTGCAATGAATTCATTTTATAACATTTCATTTCAAAAGCTCGTGGAAGATCTTCGTCATCTCTGTTTTAGCCGTAGGATGTCCATTGCTGTTTATACCCAGCTTCACTCATACATTTTCAATAGGACAGGTTTAAAGCGGCCCGCCGATAATTATACCTAATGTTACATTTAAAAATTGAAATCTGGTTAGAATAGTGTAATAACAAGCTAATATTAAAGTTATACTTAATCTAAATTCATAGGTCATAAAACAATATGGAACGTCGTTTCATTAAAAAAATTGACCAATCAATGTTTAGCACGACGCTATTAATTAAACCGGTTTCACAAATGATCCGCTGCGTTTGCAATTTTTATGACTTAAAAATCTATTAACCGATCCATGGACGTGTTTGCTTTTATTAAATATACTAGCGTTGTACGTATTTACATCTGCAATCAATTCGCAGTAAAAATATGCTCAAACGAAGTTAAACCTTTTCACAAAGAAAAAACGGTTGCGTTTTAAAAAACCTGCCAAAATGTTTTGCATTCACATCGTAGTTTAATTACACATTCATATGCAAATGTGTAGGCGAATGCCGCAAAGATTCGTACGTACATTTTACCAGTAAATATGCATTCATGCGTGCTCCAGTACATGTCGGCACCATAATTAGCACTGATATGAATGGAAGGTTTTTGTCAGGAATTGCCAGGAGTTTGAATGTCGGTGAATGTAAAATAGGCTTTTTAATTTCGCCGCGAGTTTTACTGTTCACATTTTTTTTAATTTTATAGAGTGGCTTCTTATAGAATTTAGTTAACCCATACGGACAAAATATATCCTTAACGTGTCATGTTAACAATCGTTTGTGTTTAAGCGCTTAGGTATTTTTGATTTTAAATTTAAGTCGCGTAATCTTTGATTGGAACTTTTTTTTAATATTAAATTTAGTGTAGAGGATCTTCTTTGAAAAAACCTTTAAATCAACAATGATAACATTAGAAAATTGATAGTGGAACAAAAAATATGTAAATTTTCAGTTAAGTTAAGCTAGTTTAATATACGCACGAGGAAACAAGACGAGTATCATACGCCACAAGATTATATAACGCAGATATCACCTTTTTCGTGACAATGTAACTGATAGAAGGCAGAGATTCAAAAACTGTGCTTTGAGCAATAAAATAAATCTTGCGTTAAGAGGTATACCTGATCTCGGGCGCTAAACAAGCGCCGAGCGTTCGTTACGGGCTTAATTAAAAAACAAAATCAATTTTATTAATTGGAAGTGTTAAAAACGGGCGGAAGAGGCGTTCGGGTCCCGTATCTCGGCCGTATCTCTTCTTTAATCCGACAGAGAATGTGTTATTTTTACTTTTCTCAGTGGATTTCGAATAAATTTTATCGCTCGGGACTAATTTGGTTACAAATTTATTTGGCTGTGGGATCGTTAACAAGGGAGTACGTCCTCGTGGCTATCGGGACTGCACTCTTTAGTACTCTGACATGGCCATTATAACAATATATCGACACTTGAGGTTTGATAAAATGAAGACGACACTTCACTTAGGATTAAATAATAATCTTTTTTTTTCTTAAATAATATTAACTTGGTGGAGTTTTAGAGCATGAGTTTCCGAAGTATAAAATTTTTATTGTTACGAGTGTGTTGCAATCGATTTAACACTTTTAAATTATACGAACGCCAAGACATTGGTATTTGATTGTTTATATTATTATAGTTTTAATAACTATGTCACGGTCCTCATATTCTGATTCAATAATAAAACGGGCCGTTTGCACTTAGCTGTAAAAATACGTGTAATAAAAAAACGTACTCGATTTTTTTCGAAATCGAAAACGTTGGGCCTGTAGTCGAAATGTTCACCTTAGTGAGAAACAGTGACTTCGATATTTTTAATTTGACCAGATGCAAGATGTATTTTATGCCTCGTAAATTCTCATTGATAACGTACAGTTCGACCGCGGCGAGAAATGCTCCCATAAATTATATACAATTTTTTTGTTGTGCAATCGTTTAGAGTATGCAACGCGGACAGCAATGCTCAATATTAATTTCAGTATTGACTTAATTTTATTCAACTTTTATTAAAAACAATATCGAAGCTCAAATAAACACTTCTTGTATAAAAATGTTCACGATTGACTTGTTATTAACACACATGTAAGTTTTACAAAGTTATTACATTTTAAAGTTTTACGTTAACTATTTAAAAAAGACGTTGTCATTTTTATAAACGTTTTGTACGAGGAAAAAAAACAATTTTATGGAACAGAAACTATATTATTATTCAATAGTACATTTAAGGAAAACATGAAAAGGACACGTACTTTTATGTAAATTTTACGAAACTTAAAAATAACAGTTCAGAGCTGAAATGAAATAATATCAATTTAGATACTATTGGCATGGAGTATGAAGTAAAGGAAGTGGTTTCATCAAATTCGTTTGAAGAGTTTCATTGTGATCAATTTCGTTTTAAGTTTTTTTCTAACACTTCCTCGATATCCTGTGAATAAAACTGACTTTTCTGTATTTTTTAATGCGGTAAGCTAGTCGCTCTTTAAAATTCGTGTTATGGTTATCTACACAATTAAAAGATTTTTTGTCATGCCGTTGGTTAAAAAATTCCAGATGACTTTTTAATTCAGTAAAGACGTTCATGACACTATGGTGTTGTTTTCTGTCACGACTTAACGCTTCTAGTTAATCAGGCATAAGATCCGAGTTGTTCGGAATAAACAGATCAGGGCATATCGTTGTGTGGGACGTCGTTGAACAAGGCGCTGCCGGGCGTTGTAACTCTTAGCGTTCAATACTGCATTCGCACAGGGCTGAACTCTAGACTCGACTTAATTCTTGCAAATAATTTAGTGGATAAAATAGCAAAAATGAATGGTTTTAATTTACGCCTTAATTGTTCCGCTTATTTTGAAAAACAAAAATTTAATTTAATTAATCCAATATTTAATATTTTTTTAATATAATAATTT
>DWIC01000691.1:0-10741 GCA_018248135.1 Battus belus
TATCTATATATATATATACAAGTACATACACATATGTTTATTGATTTAAATAAGAATAATAAAAATTAGATTAAATAAATATATATGCAGGATGTCTGATATTTCGTCATTGTTGTACTAAAAAACAACAATAGAATTTTTAACGAACTTGATTTATTTTTAATAACATAATATTTAGCAGAAGTCGTAGTAGTAGCAGTGATAGCAGTAATACTATTATTATTAGTAGTAGTAGTGACAGTAGATTGATTTCAGTTCTTTTTATTCTTTAGTATTTATGTGAGGCTATCACTGTCATCGGGACATAAAAGTCGTATTCGATTCATAAAACATTCTTACATAGTAAAAGGTACAGGAGGGTATAAAATAGAGGAACACATCACGATTCCTTTATTTTGATAAATGATGGATTTTAACACAAAAGGGAGATCAATCATTCATTGATTAAAAATAAAATTTGTTTTGTGTGAAATTTTCCACAGAAGGCGTCTCAAATTTTACTATATCTAAAACATTATTTACAGAGTACTAACTTTATTTTATGAGTTTGAGTCAAGGGTTCTGTATGCAGCAAATATGTAAGTTACGAAGTAATAGCATTACCACTGTTTACGAAGAACTACGGAAAACAATAAAAACTATAATATCAGTGGTACCGGACAAGTAAGCTTCAAAAGAAATATGGACAAAACGAAACTGACGGTCATAGTCGACGTTGTGCCAACTCTAGTAGTTGTCGGAGCTGCTACACCCGAAGTCGTAACCGATTATATATACCTGGGACAAACCTTTCAACTTGATATGTCAAACTTCGAGACAATCTCTCGTCGAATTCAACTTGGATGGCCAGCGTTAGGAAAGCTCCGAAACATCTTCTCCTTCAAAACACGCAATGCCTCTAGCAGGTTTTTTTTTACTCACTAGGCAGACCGACGATAAAGTTGAGGTCGCGGAAAATCGTTGGACGTGCGAAGCGCAACACCGGTCATCATAGTTATATTTAGGAGAACCTATGCCTTATGATGTGCGTATAACGATTTAAAAAAAAAAAGAAGAAAAAACCCACATTATTTTAGATACTAGATAATTCTAATAAATTTTTTCATCCAAAAAACCTAAGAATTAACCTAAGATCATCTTATGATCAAATTTCTGTACACTGTATAATTTTTCACGAATTACTTAAAATGTAGATCGTAATTCATAAAGGCACAGTAAATTTTATGACAACCAAAACACGTAACGCAAATACATTTGCTTTAGATACGTTATTTATGAAAGCGAAAACATGCTATTGTTGGTTACCTTACCTTATTTTATGTGCGTTTGGTATTAGTATTAACAATTTATTAAAACTCAATAGTTCCAAATCAACGAAGCCGTTGGAGGCATCTCTTTGCTACGTCAACAACTAAGTAAAACAATTGACCATAAAATTCATCGTACGTGTCCCCGACAAAAAGAGAAAGCCCCGGGTCCATTCTAATGTCCCGTTTCTAAGAACATTATGTCTTATTTAAGACACGACAAAATAAAATCGCTCGCGCCGAAAGAATAAAGCGAAATGGGCCATAAATGCCCGATGAAGCTAAAGACAAAAGTCGTGGAGCTACTAGTGCAGAAATATTTGGGACGTTGTAAAATGCTCCTCTAACTTTATTGCGGCATTGTACTGTGTCCACCGATTTTTTTTACGTAATCGTTGTTTTGACTAGAGCTTCTGTTTCATTAAATACCGGGGGATATTTGGGTCGGTAATGTTTCACTTTGCATTGTTCGACTTGCTACCTGCTTTGCGTCGCGTTTGCGAAAGGCATGCAATTAAAATGTCTACGTTCTAAATGTCTGTCCATGGCGCGGTACGTGTGCTTTGACTTCGATCGATATTTGTTCAACGGTAACTATTTTAACACTTGCAAGGATTTCGTGATAACATTCACAAGGATTTTAACATAATAGCTTGATGTTAGTTTTTTTTTATTTAAGTTTTCAGTTGAGTTTATTTCTGGAGGGCTTATTTCAACTGGTCATTGTAAACATGAGTTTTTATTCTATCATCGTGTAATTAGTTGACCTGGTTTTATAATAGCCTTTCCAAATATTTTAATTATGTTACGCACACAATGGAATACTTCTATTGGGTTCAGTGTATCATCGTTTCGTTATCTTCGATACTTTGATTCGCAGATATTGTATATAATTGTTAGTTTTAGTGATAACATATGAACGTGTTCCACTATAATTGGTGCGGGAAAATCGATTTTAATTCCCCTTTGTACACTCGTGAGATAGCGCCAACGATTACGCGACAAAAAGTCCTGGAAAGGGAGTATTTTTTGTTTTTAGTTTTTTGTATCGCTCTGTCGGCATATTACACATGCAGAACCGCCAGACCAGAACCAATGCTCGGCTGCAACATTCAAACGCAAAGTTTTATAGCGCAGTAGCGAGCTTCGTGACGTCCTGTTTACGAATGTACCCCTCCTCCGAAACGTTCGGTAGCATTCGGTCGACATAAAATAAAATTTAATTCGCCCATTGTCTGTTTTTTCCTATTGTCTCCGACACTTATGCATCCCTCATTAAAGCGTCGGAGAATACTTGCCGTCTAACACATGGTTTTGTCTATTCATAGAGCTAGTACATTTGAAAAGTTTTGAGACGATTGTGTCCCAGTACCGTCGTAAATCATTGAAGCACTCCTGTTGCTTGCTACCGAGACTGAAGTTCGGCCGTTCGTTTTATGATTCTTTTGTTTAAAACTTTTATTGGCTCGGCCATTCCGAAAACTAATTTATTCAGGGCTTTGAATGGACGCAGCCTTGGAACTTATGCCTACTTTCGAAGGAAAACTCGATTTCCTTCTTGTTTTAAGAGATTTTTCGAATCACTAAAACAATAAAATCCTTAACTGGTTGACTAAATATGAAAGGAAAAATGTGCCCATAAGATTATATATATAGATTAAGTATTTTTGTTTACAGTTTCATAAAAGAAAACAATTGTTTTTTTTCTTTAACGGAATGTACCCCCGTAGTTTATTTAACTTAATTATTACACACTTGCACTTTTATTTTCCATTTAGGTTTGGTAAAATTTTAAATTGCATTTATTTTATTTTTGTTGAAACTTTTCATCAAGAGCTTTTGTAGGTCAAATATTTATTAAAGATCATAGAGTTCCTTTAATTTACTGAGTAATGATACACTAAAAGTATTAAGTGTTTCACTTCAACGGATTAATGTTGACATTATTCAAATATTCAATATAATATACACGGTATCTTTTTTAACCGTGAACACAAGATACAGTAAAAGCAAAATTGTATTATCTTTGTAAAAACTAACTGACATGTATCATATAATATTATAAATGTATCAAATGTACACAAAACAGGATAAAATGATATTTATCTTCATAGAATTTTTTACATGATATTATGTTGATACTGAACCTTAAACCTTCTCTCCTTCTCTCAGCTATAAGACATCGACAGATGGATATATGCCTCCCCGTGGTAGCAAGCGGCCTGCATCCAGTGTCTTCCTACAATCTTAACAAGGTTATCCGTCTTACGCTTGTCGCTCCGCAGTCTCTCCAGAACATTAAGGCCAGGAAACCTAAGGAAAAGAATAAAGCTGCTAGGGCTATATTCTTTTCGCTGTGACCACTGATATTTCAACTGTCCAATCTACTGGGATATGTATCGTCACTTTTGTTAGTCTACCAATCTCCTCATTACTCATCCGGAATCAATGACATCAGAATAATTATAAAAATACACTTCTTTATACATCTAACACAATAATAACATACAAATAAAATTGGGGATCGTAAAGGACTCAAGTTAATTTAATT
Source organism: Battus belus (assembly GCA_018248135.1). NCBI lineage: Eukaryota > Metazoa > Arthropoda > Insecta > Lepidoptera > Papilionidae > Battus > Battus belus. The sequence goes on from DWIC01000691.1 coordinate 3,859, forward strand.
ATTAATTAAAAAACTTTAAATGTTTTTACTGTTTGTAATATGGGCTACATCGAAAAAAGTTTAAAAAATTGATTAAAGTATAAAATTTCCCTCTAAGATATAGTAAAAATAACTTTTTGTACGCTCTCGATCGTCTGTTTAAATCAGTAAGTCATTACGTTTGACTGATTTAATAATTTTGTCACTTGGAAATGATCAATGTCATTGGCTCAATGGACGCACTCTATTATTTGTTTACAAAATATTGTGTTATAACAAAACGGATATCTATATTTATGATATAAATAATATATCAATTTCTCTATTTGATTTAAGTGCATGATGTTAAATTAAAATAAAGTATATTACTTTAAGAACACAATAAAAGTTACCATTAGTAGTGTCACATTTTCCGTCCGAATATTTTTTATTTAATGTAGTTGTTGACTAATTGAGATCTTCATAAATGTATTAATAATTTCCCCGTGTTAATATGCAAAGAAATTCGTTTTATCAAATCTAAATAACAGGCCCATCATTCACGACACTGTTACCGCAACCGAATTAAGCCCAAAAAAACCACATTAAAATCTTATCGATGCTCGTTTAAGCTCCGTCTCGCTTGAAATGGTTATTTAATGTGAAAAAATTATAGAACTCTTTCTATTCCATGGTTCTGGTTATGACTGTCTTAATTACCGGTTTATAATGATTTATTATATAATGCGGGAATAATTTCAAAGTCGGGCCCAATGACGTATGACTTCGCTCTGAGGGAACAGGTTAGTTCGCCGCCGGCGTTACGAAGCGACTAGGAAACCATCGCAACGAATAAGTCGCTTAATAACTTCGCAGTGTGTATCCCTCTCTATTTTTTTTTCAGTGACCTCTTTTTCTTTAACCGGCTACTATAATGAGAACAGTAACAAAGCGGTGTAATTGTGTGTAACAGAGACGCACATGTAATTGAATTCTTTCTTGTTATGTATTTGTCAAGCTCACGATGAGATACAAAACATTAGGCTCATTCTTTCCTTAAATAAATATCTATTGTATGTTAAAATATAATTGTTGAAAAGATTTATTTTTGTTGATGGGCAGCACATATTTTTAATAGCAGTACGTAATCGAGTAGTTAATCAAAAATTTGTTTTTGAAAAGCATTCATTAGACATTCAATTTATTACTTAAAAATAAAACTTACAGAATTATATTTTCGTAATGGATTACGAAGACAAAATAATTTTAATTTACTATATAGATATAATTTTAAATTAATTTTGTGGTCTCAAATAGAATGCAATCATCTTTGATTGACATGTCAACGTTTACATCTCGCAATGTATCTTTCTAAAAGACGAGAATATATATAGCAACAGTTAATCATAACAAATCTCATTTCCAACCGAAATGGTTGCCAATTTCGTTTTGATAACTAACTCGAGTTATACGTGAGTCATACGCGTTAATTCAACGATGTCACGAGTGTTATTAACTTAGAGTGCATTCGTCCCCCGCGTCGGGTAACGTATCGCCAGTGCGCCTGCGACGGCACCGGTTTATGAATAATAGTCTAATGACAAGAAATTACCGTGTTCCACGGCCGCTACAAGGCTGTACCGCTGGCTCATACTGGTTCATTACAAGCGAGGCCTTGGAATGCACTGCTTTAGATGTCAGCCGACTTGACTTTAGTTTTCATTTCGTCATATTTATTAGCTTAGATCTTATATTTGATAAATTTGAATCGTTTTTTTTTATTTATTATGCTTAACAAAGGTACAAATAATATTGTTACCTACCCGGTAACATCTAGAAAATGATTTAGCTTTATAATTAACTATCACAGTTGACATAGTAAGTAATAGATGCCGATATCGCATATTTTTTATACTATCCGCGAGGTTACCTGGTACAGAAGGGTTTAAAAGCTAACTCTCTTAGCTATCTATTGAGAAATATACATAGAAAACACTCAAAATCTCTTATAATGCTTCTTTATGTGCGAAATAAATGTATTAAAATATAGTTTAATATTTTTTTTTTCAAATATCTACTATTGATCATTCCACATTCGGACATACTTTACTATACTTAACAAGTACTGCGATTGTACTTATTTCCATTTTTAAAAACCTTTAGAGAATCTGCACGTAGGAAAAGTAAATGTAAATCAGCACCATGGATATGGGGTGAACCCTGTGAAACTCGTTGTTGAGTGGTGGTAAATAAAGAAGAAATGTATTAAGTAAAATATAAATTAACATGTTGTGGTACATTGTAAGTTAAACGGACGTAAAAAAATGATTTTACGTAATTATTTAATTTTTACTTAGTTAAAAAAAAATTATATTCAATAAGTAGAGGTAGTAGACAGAGATAAACAGGGCTGAAAACTGGTTTTCTTGTGTATAACCATTATAATTATTTCAGCAAACTATAAACTCGCTATTAAAAAGTAAATCGACTTAAAATAATTTGTAACAAAATTGTCTCTGATAAGCTGAATCTAAAGCTATAATTAAAACTGCGCTGCTATTAATAACGTTAACAGCAGATTATAACGAACACTGTTCTACATATGAACGTATAATATCATAAAAAAATTCCAAGCACCCATTTAAGATATAACATAACATCGACCATCAAACAATTAACGATTGTTCTGTTCTCAAAGCTCCTTGCCGTACAAGACTGTGACGTCAAGGGATCGTATTACCACACAAGTGGTGGATTATTTATTGAATCAGTACGCTGCGTACAATGTTAAAACAATGTTCTTATAGGAGTGCGCGTCGTTAATTACAAACAAACACGGCGCGGTTAGTTATGATGATAGTAGTCGGAGAGCTTGCAACGAAATAGTGGAATGTAAATTAATACGGGTTGCGAGTTCCCAATGCGTAATAAAAATCAATGGCCTGAAAAACGAGCCTCTAATTCGTTAACGAAATCTGAATATTACCCATTTAGTTCTATTATTCAACATTTACAGAGACAGCCGTAATAAAATTGAATTGAACAGTCGTTATAAGCGATAACATGAAGTAATGCGTGTTATGTGCAGGATCGGTCGTTGTTTGTGATTGTTTTAAAATTTTCATTTTATCTCAAAATATATTTCGTTTGTAAATGTTTTATTACCTATTTAATTCTTGTTTACATACACACTTCATGTGTAACGAGAAATATTTCTTAAAATTTTACGATGGGATTTAAATTATTTTATTATTATTTTGGCGTTATAATCAAAACTGTTGATAGTTTTTTTGAAAAGATTTATGCGTAATTATTATGAATGTTTTTTGTTGTTATTATTTGTCTGGCTCCGGGCGTGTGTCGGCTATTGTCGGTGCTTCTGTTTTAGTCTGAAAGGACTATTGTCCGTCGAGAATATATCTCGCATACTCGGTATATGCTTTAACATGTTTTGATGAAAGTAAATTTATGCGGGGTATCTGCTAACACAATGTAATATATTATTAGAACTCCTCATCTGCTGTATTATTTATATACGCCAACATTTTGCACTCACATCTAATTACATTGTATTCCTGTTTGATTTGTATGGGGATATTTTGAACAAGTAGACGTGTGGTAGAGCGATTTTTAACTATATTGGTTTTATGATATACGTAAAAAATAATGTTTTTTATTACGTTGAATGTTTGAATCCATCTCTGTTTACACGCACATATACCTTGGACAAACAGTAAAACTTGGCAAGTCCAACTTCCAGTAAGAGCTCAAAAGTCTAATTCAACACGGCTGGGCAGTTTTCGGGAACCTACGAAACATCTCGTCCAATATCTCTAATGCATTAAGACGAAAGTCTACGACCAATGTGTTACAATTGATACAATAACATACAGTACTAAATTGTGGTCTTTCAATTTAAGCCACATTGCCAAGTTTACAATCGCTCTACAAACCATGAGTTATTACTCTGCGAATAGAATCAGGTATGAGATTTGAAGAATATTGAAGTTATGTATGTTATGTTAGGACATCATAATTTTGCATTTTGCAGGCCACATGGTGGACAGATTTGAATGATGCAGATGGTTGCTGGGGATGATTCTTGACAATTTGTCTACCCAAAAAGTGGACATAGAACCTTTTTAAAGTCATCGAAAGACACAGCATACTTCCATTCGGTTCTGTAGAACTATGCTTTGGTCTATATTCCAGCAGTAAACGTCTTACATCAAAAAAGGTGATGATTATGATTACATATATATATAAAATTAGTGGTGCAAGAAAAAAATATCACAAATTCTTCAACAAATAAATAATATCACGATTAACGAGACGTCAAATAATATTTATTTAGGGGAGAAAAGATGCGGGCGGTAAGTATAAAAGTTGTTATTGTTATTACTCAATTACGCATAATATATTGTTTAAAAAGTGCTTGTGTTAACGAATTGGTTTTACGCGTTTTAAAATTATAAAGACATTTTTTTGTAACTTTTGTTCGCGATCAGAGCGCATCGCTATAGAGAACGGGGTTACAAGATTTTCGCACTCCCGTGATGAAGTAATTACTTTGTAGCTCGTTTGTTTTCCTCGGTTCGGAGTTGCGGTTATCCACGTACGTCGATTCGCACTTTGCAATTAGTGCAAACTCTACGTGAAAGTGGTACCAAACTTACCGACGCTTCGGGTAAACTAAATCTCTTTATTATTTAATTATTCATTTTTAAGTGTTTAAGAATACTTGTAAGTATAAAATATTAACAACTCTTAAATTATCAATATTATAACTATGATTTAGTCTATTTTACCGTCCATAAAATGCAGTCTAGCTATTGCTCTTTAAATACACGTAATAATAAATCTTGCGTGTACTATTTGGTTACAGATAAAGGAATGGAGATAATCGCCCGAAAGTGGAGGAAAGAAGTTACCTATTAATAGCGGAAGTGACATTTCCTTACTTTAACAAGTGTTATTTCACTAAATAATTATATAAGAATCGTAAATACTTCGCGCTATTCTAAATCCACAGCGGTTCATATTCTACTAAAATTTACTTATTTAAAATAGTTGCTATAGCATTTTCTTGTTTCGTTCAAAATGCTTTGTAAGCGAAATAGTTTAATTGTAGGAATGAAGGCGAGAATACCCGAACATTAAATAGTTTTAAATAGAATGTTTCATGAAGTTATCTTATTGTTGAAGGAACTTCGTGCCGTAATCTTATCTGAATCTGCCCCTTAAGGGGTACTACGTTGTGAACTACCGACATAGCGTTTACTGCACATAGACAGAACATATAAGGCATGAATTTCGCTCGGCGCCTGCGGCCACTGCCCTTTTACGGCGGAAGGAAAATGCCGCGTTAAGCATTTTTGTGATTGAATTGAGATAAAGCTCTCTAGGAACCAATTTGTGTGGTTACGATGCGATTTTTGCTGATACGTTCGCGTCTGTGATGCGTATTAGTTCTACTATAACACTCGTAAATCAGAACATATTAAAATTAAGTTTTTTAATACTTAATAATTTTTTAAAAATTACATCTTTGTTTTTTTCCTGCCGGAGAACGTCCGCTACTGAACATAGACGAACCAAGATGGGAAAACTTAAGTGTCAAGAGTTTTTAAGGGTTATAGCTTTTTTTTTAAATTGTATAAAATAAATGCAATTGTTGTAAAAGTGTTACATAAAAAAATCGTCTAAATTTATTGTGAACTTTTCTCAGATCAGAACGCGTTACCAATACAAAAGCGCAACTTGATACTATGGAATATAAATGTTTCGAAGTGAAAATTAAAGTTTATAAATGAATAATTGTTTTCAAAATAAAAATATATTTGCAAAATGAATTCCTTTTTTGATTTGCCGGAATCCCACACATTCGCTGTTTGTTGCACGATATGACTTCCGGTGCGCTAACACAAATGGTATTTTTCTCACCAAATATTCACACGGTTAACAATTAGGGTCTTTTTTTAAATTTCCGAATCGTTCGATCAAATTGGGCTGGATAGATATTGCTAATAACATTACATATTTCAATCAAATATAATGACCAAACATATGGTAAATTCGTTAGAAGGATATTGGTATTGTTAATAAGCTTGTGTAAGTATGCGGATCACATATGGACACCTTCTACAAACAGTTCGCCAAATCATTTATTACGACAGTATACTATTTATAACAAAGTCATTAGCATATACTGAGAGAGGTCGTTGCCTGTTTTAATCGTAAACAAAACACCAGAACTCAAAAATTAGCATTTATACATAACCTAAATTATTAAATTAATTCTCATGTAATTAAACAATTTAATTGCTTGAGAATTAATATTTATGATTCAAATTCAGTAATTAAGATATCTCATATGTTAGTATAACAAAGGACGTACACCCAAAAAGTGAGCAGACAACTTAAAAAATTGTTGGAAGACGTTAGATGAAGGTCACTTACAATAGTGGACGACCTTCAGCTGAAATTATAATGATAATATGTTAGTATTGACTTTAGGGTAAGGATGCGCAGACCGCGGCCCGCCGGTCGAATACTGGTGGTCCGCCGACAGCAAAAATCGTACATTCGAAAAATATTGATATATAAAAATATTGACCTATACTTCTGGCGGCCGGCCCGCCATCAGTTCATGACTTGCCCGAGTGACCCCTAGTCTTAATAAATCTGTGCAACCAATAGCACCGATCTCGCCGGGATCGACATGGGCCTCAACGTCCCGCCGCACGAGTGCGACTAGACTAGTAAAATCACATTGTTTAGAGCCTCCCGACTCTCGGAGCTCCACAGTGAGCATATCCTTGCTGGATTCGGCTAGGCTGACTTCGTCCTGAGAGGCGTTCAGGCATAATCCTGCGGATGGTAGCTTCGGACCACCAGCCGCACGGCCGAGTGCATGAGCCAAATG
>DWIC01000692.1:0-10739 GCA_018248135.1 Battus belus
CACATACCTATTTAGATCCTATTTAGTTAATAAGTTAATTTTCACAAAAGAGTTCGAACAAGCCAAACATCTTTCATAATGGACATTAGTTTTAGGATCACGGATTACTGATGCTCAAGCGACGCAAGAACTCAGTGATCTCTCAATGCCGTCAAATCACTGTAACGGCCCGAGCCTGTGCTCCCGCGGGGGTACTGCGGGAGGCGAGTAGCTATATGGACCGCGTCCACCGGCCCCAACAACTAATCGTTCAGGAGTTATGCGCCCATTGCCATATCAAACCTGTAATTGTTTGAGTTATGTCGATGACCTTAGCGGATCACTTTATTTTTGATTTCCCAGCGAAGCTTCGAGTATATATATCAATTACTCCCAGTGATCATGAGTCTAATTACAAAACTTATCATTAACGACCACGCCTCAGATCTTAAAACCAGTGACCAACACAAAAGACTACAGGCCCACCGTCCCCGTGCGACAGCGATTTCGAATTGCATTTCCGTTATGTAACATTAGCACTCTATCAAAAGTTTTCTCCGGCTATGCACAGTGCAATATTCATTTGGCGCTAGAGTTAGCTACAAATTCCCGAAGCACTGAACCGCCCCTCCCCGCAGTGCCACGCCCGAATTCAAATTTGTTGCCCCCAATGGAGATGTGGAATATTGCAAAAGCGAAATGAACTGTTACGATGTTAAATTGAAATATTAATAACTGCCACTAGTCGGCCGTTACTCTTTGCTTCGCATGTAGTTAATTATTAAAACCAACCACAACAGCACGCAGCGGCTCGGACCGGGGTATCCCGAATTTCAAGAACATTGTACGATTATTCTAAAAATAAACGTGATTGGTATTAAATACTTCGTAAGAAGACAATCTTTTGCACCCTCTTAGGTAAGTTTGACAATATAACGATGCAGACTTTGTGATGTACACAAACGTTCATTAATCAATTAAGGCCCGATGTCTGTCTGTACGCAACCAGTTATAAGAAAAAATTGTACAAGACCGGTTATAAAGCAATTGATAATGCAGATTTTGTAGTATACACTATCACTCACAGATTAATTAAAACAAATTTGTCAGCGTCTCGAAAGGCAGTTTGATGAAAACATATCTTAGTGTACTCCACAAATTTGCAAATTTTTTAGTATATACAAACGTCTGTAGATCAATGACGGATCTCGTTGGACAAGCTGTCGTTGAAGATATCACAGATAATGCACATTTTTAAATGAACACAATCGGTTATAGATCCATTGATAATGCACATTTTTAAGCACAGATAACGGTCCATAAATGAAATAAAGATGCTCAATTTATCGAACTGGCTATAGGGAAACTGAGGTTTCTATTATTTCAGTGAACCTCAACTGGCATATACGCATATAGTATCTATTTTGTTACACATAACTACCAATAATGCGGAAAGTTCGTCGGGCAGCAACAGTTCTACTTACAGCTAAATGAAAATTTCTATAAAAATTCTGCTTCTACAAATTAATTGTCTCATACTATAAATTACAAAGTTTCATCGGAACAAAGAGCTGTTTGACTCTGTAGGTTAAACTGCGGCGGACTTTATCCTGGCAATAAAGATTAAGACAATAAAAAGGGCATTGTAAGAGATAAGACGTATTCACAAAATATAAAATTCAATTCCTTCAGTTTAAATATAAGATTTTTCTTGTTAAATCTGATGAAATACGTTGAAATCTACGTCAAAGCACGTTATTTGCAATCGACGGCAGAGAAATCAAGCGAATATGAGAAAAGTTTCTCAGCGGGAGCTACGGGCACAATTTTTATTGGTTCGAATTTCCATCGCCGTGTGAAATACGAGGTTGCACTCCTCTGGCGCTTTGTCTGGAATAAATCTACGGAGCTGCACTTGCTGGAACTGGTTTTGACTCTACGCTATTATCCATTTTGCTTCACGTTATCCCATCTTTCCTGCTGTACAGGATGATTGGTTATGGATGTAAAAGCTTTAGATAAATGTATAATTTATTTGCCGTCAATTAATACACATCCTACCGAACGTGAAAATAGAAATTTTATAAGAACATATATACATATTTAAATTAATTATTGTTTACTCTCTGTCCCTACCGACTTCTATAACCCTCACGTGAGCCGATAGACGCCTGCCGCAAGGTATAGGCGATCCCTAAACTATACTTCATGCTTCAATACTGCTCACTTTATGCAGTGATTGAATGTCGCTTTAACTTAAAAACTATTTTATTACAAATAGCTTGTGTAGCTTTTTTTACACGTCTTTAAAGCTTTTTTAAAAACTAGTTAGAATTAGTCTAAATTCTAACCAATTTTACCCAATCATCCTATATGTTTTAGTGTTCACCTCACAACAAAACAAAGCATTTACTGCACGCATTGGTCTTGTCAGGTCATTTACCTGATGCACAACGTGGAGTAAATGAATGGTTAATCAGAGTGACAACCACTAAGGGTATAAAAATAAAACTACCCACATTACAGCTGCGCTTGTCGCGGCTAATTGCCCGAGCAAACACAAAAGGCTGCGGGCAATGAGCGGGTGCAAGACGCAGTTTCTCATCAGGCCATGCTCTTTAAAGGTAAACACATTTTTTAGAAAGTTGTAAATGACTTCTTAATTACATACTACAGACTACATACAGTCTTTTGAAATAAAAGGCCACGTGATAGAGAGAGAAGCTATATATATGTGTGTACTTGCATAAGGTAGCCAAGACCTACAAAAAAACAAACATATTTTTTTTCCATTATGATGTGTTCCAACATGAGCTATAAGCATTTTCAAACACTTTTTATTATTGTCTCCTAAAACTGACAGAGACGATTGTCGCGCAGTATTTGAGATCGCCTTCAAGCATGTGCAGAGTACCTTTAATCACTTTTTGTTATCATATTCAATCATCAACAAATAAAGTTTTCGTGAAATTTCTGAGGTTATCTTCAAGCACTAACTAGCAACATCTTTTAGCAATTTTTGTTCCTCTTTTTAAGAGCAGTCATAAATTGTTTTTGTCTGCAAGATTATTTTATGTTATCTTTAATTATTAAGAAAAATTATGATTGACAAATATTAATAACAACTTTCGTCTTCCGGCTAAAATGACAATAACTGACAGAACATGCCTGCGGGCGCTACTTGAGAATATCTTAAAGTGCTAACAGTGTGTATTAAAGTGCTATTCGCGTTCATGCACTAGCAAAGATCGTCTTTAAATACTAATTAGTATTACCTTTCTTTCTCTAATCACTGACAGAAATTGCTCTCTAAGATCTGCAAGGTACATAAATTATTCATAAATTTCTTGTCCTCGTTTGGCCACCAACTCGCCCGGTCGAAGATAAAGCATGCAAAATCAGTGGGTATTTAATCTTAAGTTAAAAATTGGAAAAACTGGACATTTCTAAGGCATTGTAAAAAAAACAAGCTACCATTAAGTAATTTTAAAAAATCGTTTATTTTAAGATATAATAATAAAGTTTTAAGTGGGGAAATAGTTTAAGAGGCTAGAATGTCTTAGCTTAGAACTTGAGCAAAGAGAAACAAAAAAATATTAACTTTTATTGTAAAACCAAAGGCACGGAAGCTAGTGTCTGTGGCAAATATGTTAAATAAAAAAGTGATGACTCAAAAACAATATTTTGGAGGATTCTGGTAGTATGGCAAAATTGCCACACAATATCTCTGTAATTCTTTCTGTTCTTCTTCTCAGTTGTGTACTATTGTCACGTCAGTTGTCTAGCCGTGATGATGTCCCGGTCGGTTCTGTTGCCCACGCCGCTCTCGTTATGCGTCGCAATATATACTGAGTTTTACTTGCAGTTTAGATGACATATGTCCATCTTGTTGGAGAGCGTCCACATGATTAACCTACATTCCATTTTACCATGGTGACACGTCTAAAGAACTTGAGAATTCGTATTTATATCGATATTCTATATTTTGAGCTCTTTAAAGATCGAAGTTGGTTCGGTGCGCCGTCCACTGGATTTTTCAGCATCCGCATTCAACAACACATCTCCAAGATGTGTATTTTACAGGAATCCAGAATCCTCAGCGTGCAGGTCTCCGTATAAAAAGATTGTAACGACCAGGCTTCTTATAAGTCAAAGCTTCTTTCTGTAAGCCTCACCAAAATAATGTAAAGCTCTCAATAGAACGGTCGTCTTTTGCCTGCATCACGAGTCCCGCATCCGAATCGAACAAAGCGGCTCTGAAAGCTCGTTTAATGTTTTATAAATTTCTTACGATACCGTATCACACAACGAGTCCGGGCACCAGCCACACATGGGCGAGCAATGTCCGCGGGGAGTTATAAAATACGCTCGGTTGCAGTAATTCAACTTTCGCATGAATAAATAACGTACGTTTTGGGCATTACTCACAATGGGATCGAGTGCGAGCCAGATTTCACGTTGAATATGAAATGTTCGAAAGCATCTGTATTTTTAAATCTTATATACATGTATGTTACTATTACAAATAGAAACGAAACATAAACTTATAAGCGAATAAAAATACTTAGTATATACTTATATTGTAGAAAAAAGTACTAATGCACTTCTTTTTTCAAGTGTGTAAAAACATAATTAAAAACTAAATTTTAAAAAATAATTAATCTTTTATCTAACTTTTTTCATAATTTTCAGCTAGTTATAATTTCAGAGTGATCAATAGTGATTAGGTTTCTTCTAAGCAAATATAAGCTTAAAATTAGGCGAGACGGAGATCAAATGCATTGCCCATACGATGTGTTCGATGTGTATTGTAAAAGATTATTTATTTATCTATTTTGTCCCCTTCAAAGTGATCCCCCTGGGATATTATACACTTGTACCAACGTTTTTTACAATCTTCGAAGCACGTCAATAAATCATTTTTGTGTCTTGTTCAGCTCCTCTTTCGATGCCGTCAATCGTGGCATAGCGTCGTCCTTTCATGAGCCTCTTCAATTTCGGGAACAAGAAAAAGTAACAGGGGGCCAGACCTGAGGAATACGGTGGCTGCGGTAACATTAGTGTGGTGTTTTTGGCCAAGAAGTCGCGTGCAAGCAGCGATGTGAGAGCAGGGGCTTTATCGTGGTGCAACAGCCAATTTTTGTTTTCCCACAATTTCTGGCGGATTGCTTCGCGCATATTCCTTATTCACCACCCCTGCAATCTAAGAAAACTTCGCAATACTTTTTAAACACACCGTACATAACCAATAAAAAAAGAGATAAAAAATACAATGGAGGGAAATGATGTGACGACGAAGCAAATTTAATTGACAGTGGTTACACAGCTTGCAGAACAGGCGTCTGTTGGGGACATAAGGTTTTGGAATGGATACCATGAATCTGCAAACTCTGAGTAGAACTTCCACCCACAAGATTGACAGACGAATATTATAGTCTTTAGGAAACGCTGGATGTGGACCGTTCCTACCATCCTTATTGAAAATGTATAGGAGAGGCCTTTGCCCAGCTGTGGAGAGTAAAGCAGATAAAAATAAAATATTTTTCTCTTTCTTGAACTTATACACTAGAATACAAATCAAGTTAAAAATTATGTACATATTAAAATATTAAAATATGAAATCATGCCATTAAATTAATTTCACTCTTTTTCACTTTTAAATCAAAGAAACGTGACTAATGTTTTTAAATTTTAAAAGTAATTAATGGAGAGAATGACACAGATATCCTGTTTAAAATAAATTTCCTTCTCTCAAATTCCTTCGGTATACCAACATACAAAACAGTTTTATTGTGGGTGCGAGCAATAACTTTAATAGTCTCTGTAAGCATCATTACTCCTTTTTGACTATTCCGACTCATAGAAATCCAAGCTTCGAACTTCGCCTTGATCTTACTGCTTTTTTTATTTATTTCCAAGTGTAAATCTACTGGATGGTCACAAGACATCCCCGCTAAAAACTGTTTGTGAGCAGTGGCAATCCTATATGATTAATGCACAAAATGTAAATTATTTATAAAACTGAATCCCGCAACCTACAATCACAACTCTCAGTCCACTACCGCTGCACTACCATCGCTCAATAAGAGATAAGAGACTTAATGTTGTTATTACGCGGTTGCATAGAAGACAGCTCTATAAAGCTGTCGGTTTTAGAATTGTTTACCTCCGTATCAAAGATCTTCTTAAACAAAATGCAAAAGGGATCCGGCGTCCGTTTAAATTATTTAGAAATCCATTTTCCAATGTTATCATCTCATCGTGCCTTTAATAAAGCCCTATTTTGGTCCGGGCTTAAATTATTACCGAACCGTATTACTGGCCCGCATAAAACGGACCGGAGGCGTTATCTGCGATCTGCGACGGCTCCGTGTCAATTTCATTATCATAAAATTTGAATGGGACTTAAAATATCAACGCCCGATCTTTTCGAATGTAAATGAGAACAAACACAGATTTCTGACGATGTACGATAATTAATTTCATTGATGGTGCCCTAACTACCTAGTCCCACCTACACACTTACTGGTTAAGAACGCCCACAATTTTTATATTTAATTTGATTTATCTGTTTAATTTTTCTGTTCAATACACTCCCGTGGTGTAAGGCCGTTACATACACTTTCGAATCGTCGATCAACATAAAATGGCGGCATTGTCATCCCTACAGGAAGTTGCCACCGAATCGGAAGACAGTTCTGCTGAGAAAAGCCGGCGGGAAACAACAGTTGCTCTTTACAAATACACTCTCACATTAAGACCATGACAATAATTAGCTTTGTGAAAAAGCATCAGCAACATTTAAGTCCACGCATTAACATCAATACATTTTAGAATAATATACTTTTTTTAAATAATATGTTTTAATACATATACAGATGTTAATGTATATTAATATGTCAATACACATTAATGCAAATAATAATTAATTATAATACTAAAATTGTAAACAGAGGCAAGAAATATACCAAAACATATACAAAAAATAATAGAAAAAATTATAAATATGACAAAGATTATTACTAGTTATGTAGTGAATGGATTCCTCAGATGGGCAGCGTACAGGAAGCTCCGAAACATCTTTTCATCCAAAATACCACAATATCCGAAGACGAACGTTTTTAACCAATTTACGTTACCAGTGATGGCATACGGATCCGAGACGTGGTCGCTTACGATGGACCTTATAAGAACGTTCTCGGTCACACAGAAAGGGATGACAAGGACTATGCACTGTACGAGACTACTGTACTGTGCGAGATCAAAATAGAAATGAGGTGATTCTCAGAAAAAGGTCTTGACCGTGACCTTTTTCTGAGAATCACGGTCAAGGTCACTGAAGTAGCTCGAAGAATTACTTGTGGGTGGAGCACATTGGTCGTGCAACCGATGACAGCCGGGGAGTGGCAATTACGAGCCGATAGGGTTCCCCGCAGGACCAACGACAAGTTAAAGGTTACAGAAAGTCGCTGGACGTGGGTCGATCAAGATCGCTTATGATGGCCAGCTTTGGGAGAAGCGTAAGCCTTACAATGGGTGTCTATCGGCTGAAAAGACGAATAATAAAAAGGAAATTGGTTCGTTAATCGATATACTCGTATATTTCCAAAAACATTGCACCTCACACATCCGTTTTTCTCAATTGAACAAACGACTGAATATACCAGCTTCAAGCAGCGCATATTGTCACATTAATGTTTTAATATCATACAACGTTCAACGTGATAATGTAAAGTTTTGCATAAATATTAAATCCGGGCTCCGGGAGAGCGGCGGCGATCGCGAGCAGCGACGAGTTCTTTTGAATATTTAAAATTAGTGTTTCTCTCCGCCGAGGTTCGGACTTTGGACTTGAATACAGCAAATATAATACTGTTATGTCATCTTTGTTCTTATTTATATTAAGAAATTTTACAACTATAATGACAAAAGATGTTCACCTTCATCATCATTTCAGTCGTATATCTACCGTTGGACATTGACCAGTATCCAACGTCTTCCAACGACCTGAACGAGGTCCTATGTCTACCTTATGGGAGGACCTCTTACACTGTACCTGCCCATGGTCTCCATTTCAAAACCTTAAAACCCCTTCTGCCATTTAATCTACACGCTGTCTATATCTTCAATCTAGATCGCTTCATCTTCACTTATTGTTGGCTGTGATCTGTGGAAGTCACGAATTCTGCAACATAGGTAAAAAATTATTTTAAAATGGATAATTATTGTAGTGCACATATGCAGGGGTACCACCAGGCAATCGTAACCAAGTGAGAGGATAGAGGACTCTGAGCTTCGATCTCAAATCGCAGCTTCCATCACTAGGATACAGTCTTATATAATATAATACACACTTTGTGCTTTAATTTTATAGAATTGCCACTGATCAATAATTTTGCAGAGGAGGAGCAGCAACGTCCTCTGCGTGTATTAATACCACACTGCTGTCGCCAACCGGCCTGCCAAGTGTGACAATCGCAGTGTGCTCCTAGATAACATTGGGCAAGTGGGGCATATGCTTTGCAATGCGCGTCTATGGACTGAAAAAATAATTAAAAATAATTAATTACTCACCTAACCACTTATAACATCTCAAGTTAAATAAATAGGATAAATGTTTAGGAATAAAGAACCCTAGGTACTCCCTAAGATTCTATATTCCATTCCATTCCACCTAGTGGTGGGCCTACCCACGCCGCGTTTACTGGCTCGATGTCGCCAGTATAGAACCTTTCGGCTCCAACGGATGTCGGTTGCAAAAACAATCCGCCCTGCCAACTTCCACTTCAGATCAGTAATTCTACGAACTACGTCGGTAACATTACATTACAATCGAAACATTACATACCTTTTAATAACCAAAAACAGGTTTCTCTTATTAAGCCCCTTAAATTAATACCTTTGACAGGTTCAGGAAAACCAATCGAGAATTCATTTAGCGCCACCTATTGTATAATAAAATGCAACATCTTGGATCCTTTAAAATTGAGTATAGCGCCATCTAGCGGCAGCTTTTATTGCAAATACAATAGTGTTTAGCGTTCTCGTATTAACCATTCCTTAAACTAGTAGTTGATAGAAACACTAGATGGGTGTCTCACCATCCAAAAGCTAACTGAAGTCTAGAGTAACTTCCAATAAGTCGGCGAAAATCGAAAAATATTCGTGTTAAATAAATAATGTCGCTTGAAGGTAATTTTTACGCTGGCCCGAATTTTTATTTTATTCAACTAAATGACAATAATAGTGAAAGGTGCTCATTTTTAATATCAATTTCTTTTTAAATAATTTAGTTCAAGACCACAAGTCAGGCAGGATATTTACTTAATAAAGTGTGTCAAGGGTTTTAAATTAAAACACAGGTTAATTTCAAGCTAAAATGGTCTTTTTTATTTGACGTAATCTAAAATTCACAAATTTATTATCCAAGACAAGTAGCCATAAAGAAGGCCCCAAACAACAAACGTGCAGTAAACATTTTTTATATAACAATATGTATTCAATGAGGTATATATCGAACCACTCTCTACTATTTATTAAATAATGGAATTTATAACTACATATATAACACTATGAGGTATTTTTTTTCTTTATAAAAGCTTATATAATAACTACGTGGTATAAATAGATACATTTTTATATGATAACATTGGTGTAAATTAGTAGAAAACATGCGATTTGTGGGCAACAAGTCATTTAATTACTACTACGAATTACTGTAAACTAGCATTACTATTTGAAAAGTTATAATTGTGTTCATGTGAATATGAAATTTATTTAAATTGAAATATAAATAAAGATTATTACATATATTAAGTGAATTCGAATTATTTTCATTAAAAGTCAAATACTTTGTTCTACCCAAAACGTTAGATTTAAACAAATGTTACCAAAAATTAAAAAATCCTACCGAAAGATAAAATCCTACCAAAATTTATGACAATAAAATTCTAGGACTGTAGAAAATATATAACAGTATCAGTTATGAAAAGTTTTAAACCTACAATAGATTTATTCCCGAGATTTTAGAATATTGCATAGTTACTTACTTTTATATCACAATTTATTCTTTGTTGTTTAATCTGTTATTACGTCTAGGCACCGATTATTGAAGAATTTATTGAATCACTAATTATTTATAAAAATAAAATATATGTGCATTAGAAATAATAAATAATAACAAAAGGTGCATGCTTTGGTGAAATAAAACAAAAATAAAATCAAAATTAATTTTACTAGACACACTTGTCATGCGACACAAATATACATAATACGTCTTTATACCCGTATTGGCCTAAACCAAAAATAAAAATAAACACATCAAAATTAAATTATTTAAATAAACCAAAATTATTAACAAATATCTAGGAAATATACTAAGGGTTTGATAGATATATAAAAATTAATAATAAAATTGACTAATGATTGGTACATGATGAACGAAACAGGATAAATTATTTCTAATTGTTTATTTTTATCTGGCAAGAAAATAACGTCAAGGTTGCTTGCTTACATACTAAAAATTTATAATCTACTTTATCACAAAACCTATTTCCAAGATACCATATGACCTCGATATAAAAAACATCGTATTGCTCTCTGACACGTGCGTTGTTATCTTAAGGCAATGGACACTTCCCACAATTTTTAAAATATGTTTGTAATAGATGGCATTAGGATGTTATGTAGTTGATTGCTACATGTGAAGGTATGTTAGTGCGTAATAAACAGAGATTGGATACACGGATATATATATATAT
>DWIC01000693.1:0-10737 GCA_018248135.1 Battus belus
ATGAAGCGAAACGGGAAGTGCGGTGAGGAGGAATATCAACCACATATGGATGGAATCCCCGACCACGCCGCGTCGTCAGATTGTGGAATGGTGGAGGAGGAATCGAAGTGTTGTAGTGCCAATGATAAGATAAATTTACTGTATACTACATGATTATTGGCGGAAGATTTTTTCGTGATGACATCTCATACAGAGAGTTGAATTAGGATAGTAACGCTAAATTCGCGTAGCTATAAGCGATATCTGCTTATATACTGGTAACGAAGCTTTCAATTATTGTCAATAAGAATAAACATTAATTAGAAAATAAATAGCACTTCACACTCCTATATAGAAAAGCGTGAGAAAAATAAATTACAGAAACCCACAAAATTTCTTACGAACCTCCTATATGCAATTCATTGGGACAGGAATCTATTAATAATATAAAACATAATTTACTGCTGACTCATCACTGAACGGGTTATTCGTGGTCGCAGCCAAGGATTTTTACATGCCTCGTACATTTATGCATTTTAAATTACGCAGTATCCTTAAGTAACGGAAAACAGCTTTTGTTTTAATAACGGTCAACAATTATACGTCAATTATCGTAAAACACAGGCATATTCCAAAATTAATACTTTATACAGATTAAAAAACTTCAAAGCTTTTTGCTAACGAATAAGTTATACCATCAACACTTTAAAGTTTTTACAACTACAACAAATTGTACTGTATATAAACAATTAGAAAAAATAAAGATTTTGTATAACAATATCTATGCACGCTCCATCTTATCCGAAAATTTGCCTTCCTTGCAACGGGCGGTCTTAAGTGTAAACTTTTGAGTTTTTAAAACTTGTTCCCTCGTATCACGACAAGATCAGTTTCATAAAATTATTTCGGTAACATTGTATTTATATTCTGGCATTTTGGACACTCTGTTTGCAAGTACTAAACAACATTAAGAGTCTAGACTACGACTGCCGCAAAATTTAACGCGTTCTACAGGATGATTTGTTTTAAGTGTTAAGAATTAAGGAAGTCGATGTAAAACCCAATTACCATCAATTAATACACAGCACATTCTTTTAAATGATTTTAGAAATAATAATTAACGTAATGATGTTATAGCTGTAAAACTTTTCAAAATATGAACTACAATATACTAAAATTATTAATTGTTGTTTACTAGTCGTTGTCTGTCGCATTCGAGTAGAAAAAAATTATAATTTGACATATTTTAGAGTGAACACTTTATGCAATGTATTTAGAAATAAGTGTAAAAGCTTTAAAGGATGTTGTTGATGAACGAGTATTTATCCTTTGGAAGCTTTTAATAATATAAACTAATCATCCTGTATACAACAATCATCTCTTAACGCTTATCCCCGTGGCCCTGGGCCAGAATCTACAGACACTTCGATTGTAAACAACATAATCAAACGAGTAAGAAACTGCCATTAAGACTCGAGACAAATTTAAGGTCTATTTCAGTAACAAGACAAGCCTGCACTTTAAATAAGAACTAAAATTCGAGGACTACCTACAGAATTCTAGTTCGAACCAATACATTCATCAGTATATTATAATACAGCTCATTTTTCACCTATATTTTCACTCAATTTTCTGTGTAAAATTTATTTAATAATGTAGTTATAACGTAGTAATTTATTTAATCTTGACACGAGGTAGATCGACAACATACTTAAATTCGTGGGAAGTCACTGAATGAGGGCTGCGCCTGACCGGTCTTCGGGGAGACCTAAGGACCTTGCAGTAAGAGTCTATCGGCTGATATGATGAAGCTGATGTTTAATATTATTGATAGTTATAATCTTTAATAACAGTTTTAATGAAAAGTATATAGTCGTATAATATAAACATAATTAAACAAAATTACTACACGTGTGGTATATTTCGCAGAACGCTACACTCTTCAAAATAATCGACGACCGCGCGTAATAATGGCATAACAATGAGACGTTTTTACTTTAACACCATTCCCACGTCCGCATTGGCGAACACACATGAAATGTATATGCATCACTAATCGCCCATCGGAAAGTGTTTATTTACACAGTTATTTTTCATTGGAATTGTTAACACAATATACTTAGTCTGGCCATAAATACTGTTACAATTGAAAATTTTGATTCGCAGGTAGAGAATGCCTAAAGGTATTAAGTACACCTTTATAAACATTGTAAAAAGGGTAAATAAATGAACAAAACATATTTTACATTTACATTATAATAGAATGATTATTGAGTATAAGTGTGAAAGCTTTAAGGGTGTGAATATAGGGGCGTGGTGCGTCATGAGTTCTTACCACAGGGTAGAACGGTGAATAAGGAATATTACCTGCAAGTTATGCGCAATTTGCGCGAAGCAATCCGCCAGAAATTGAGGAAAAACAAAAATTGGCTTTTGCACCATGGTAACGCAACTGCTCACACATCGCTGCTTGTACGCGACTTCTTGGCCAAAAACAACACACTAATGATACAGTAGCCACTGTATTCCCCAGATCTGGCCCCCTGTGACTTTTTCATTCTAAGGTTATAATAGTTTGTCTCCGGAGAGCGTGCCTCATTAAAAAATTTAATTTCTTAATGACTATATCTAAAATGCTATTTTATCAGTGAAACTATGCATTTTCTATGTAAACGAAAGCGATTAAGTAGAGTCCATGGAAGAGGGCTGACATTAGAAATTTTTTTTGTCATATACAATGTGTGTCAAATATATGAACAACATGATAAACCGAGGTAAAGTACATAAATTTGTGTTTATCAAAGGTTGCGTACAGTAGAATTATATCAAACTTTGTGGTTACCATCACAAACACTCAAAGATGTTTGTAAGGTTATGTCACAGTTCTCAATAAATGTCAATGTCAGTTTTATACTCGAACCTAAAAAGTTAACCAGTATGCAAAACTAAACAGGCTTTTAATAAACACAAATATATCCTGATTAGTACAATTATTTCATAACACAATAAGACATTACTTGTGATTTGCAATGTTCACTCAAAGAGCTTCCATACATTTCTATTTAGACCAGATGGAAGTTGCCTGTCCCCAGCGTTTTGAATGAAAGGAATACGCTACCTTTGCCAACCTGTGGTCTTATACTATAGAGCTTTAAGGCCCTAACGGCCATTTGTTCTGCGCGCTATTTCACCTCATTCCGTTGAACCATATAGGTTACTTTTGTATTTAATTATATACATAATACTTCTTACAAAATATAAATTGAAGTCAAATACATAATATCAAATAGAACATATTTTTCTCTTTTTATCTCCCCTACTTTCATTGCCAAGGATTATGTCTACAACCCGAAGACTTCAGCCAAATCAGATTGAGTTTGGAATCCTCGTAACATTTAAAGTTAGAAGGTATTACTATATCTGACTCCAGTCTCTATTAGTTCGTGTCCTACAGGTTACCTGTACATGGTTATGCTGCTACATGATGCTTATAAAAAACTTTAAAAAATCTTTAACAAAATATGACGGTAAGTAGGTGACATTTATAAACAATATGGTCCATATGCATAAGAAATTAATAAATATAATAAAAATGTATGTCTAGTTAGCACCAGAAATAAATATTAACATACAGAATAAGTTTTTTATACTTTTCTCCAGGATTAATAACGCTTTTTTGACCTTAAAAAATCATCAGTTTTTGTATGCACCTCTGAGACGAGCCCGTTTGGAACTCTAGCAGCTTTAAATTGATGGTTTCTGGTTTCTCTGGACTCTTCTGGAATTCTTGTCTTCGTGTATATATAAATGATATGATGTATATATAAATGATAATCATTTGTGTAGGTCAAGTTAATGAATAAAAGTGAATAAATGAATAACGATGAGATGCTTTGTCGACACAACGTGTCTAAAGAAATATGAGAGACTTCAACAAACAGCTCTACAAATAGGAAATAATAACTAATGAGGTTCATAAATATTAATATATAAAATATGTAAGGAGATGATGTATATAGAAATATAGCTTCGACATTCCAATACCAATTACAGAGGTGTTTATAATGAGATGTACTTCCGTTTAATGTTGCCTAATGATGCAACAGTATCGAGTAAGTGCTTTACTGGAAAAGTACTCAGATAGACGTAATACTGCAAAATAAATTCTTGATCTGGCCTTAAAAACATAATAAATGTTTTATTTGGGGATTAAATTCATTTTTACCACATTCTGTAAGATATGAACAACTTGATTGCTAAGGTTAATTATATAATTTCACATAAAAGTGAAATACGAAAACTTTAAATTGATGAATTCTAATCTATCAGATTCTAGTTTCTGTCAAATTGGGATTCTCCGGCATTCTTCTCATGACATACACGGGGTGATTCTAAATGATCTTATGTAAATAATGATGTTAATAATCAATGAATACAAGAGATGACGTTGTCTACAAGCTGTAATTTTCATTTGTATATAAATAGAGTTGAAAGCGAGTTACATCAATTAAATACGTTGTAGAATTTGGAAAGATTGCACAAATAGTGATGATAATGTGAGTACCATGTCCATTGCAGAGGCAGTGAATAAAATATCAATATCTTGTGCGTATTTCAACAATTCTCTATATTGATCTTCTGAAAATTCTAAATATTTTTTATGTTCACCATATGTCGGTCCCCACGAATTACAGTTCCTATAAGGACGCTCTAAACAAGCGCTTGTAAATTTTTCATAAAGGCAGCTCTTTTGAAATTTAACGCAATCAGCGCCCGCTTCCTGTAAATATATATATTTCGCGGTACAAATTAAATGTCAATTCTTTTTCACGACAACTAAAAAAGTCTACCAGTAATACTTTAATCCCATCTACGTTGATCGGTGAAACCAGCGCTATCTTGTATTAGTGTAAACATTCTACGATGCACATCTCTTATTCCACTCTCGGTGTATAGCAAGATCGGAAAGTAATGTCGTTTCTGCGCATTTATTTTACAGAAAAATCGTTTGATTTTTACCGCACCGACATTGAAAATATGTATACTAGATGGACAAAAGGTTGCTGATAACGAAGGTATTATATATTGTTGATTAGAAATAAAAACTTGTTAAAATTACATTTGTGAATTTAACTTAAGAAAGCGACATTTCTTTCCCGTCGAATATATGTAACCTATTTTAACATTTATTAGCTACAATTTATTTTTTTTAATTCAATAAAATTTTGGGATAGTGCATAGCCTAAAATATAAATCTGAACGAGGTTATGTCTAGCAGTACACGTTTTACGGGTGAAATAAAAATAAACTAAATTTTATTGTTTAACCAAAATATGCAGCAACGTGTATCAATATATCATAAATTGCAAAGTGACAGTAAACTAAAAATGAATAGTTACCTAATTTTAATGACGTGTGAAAACTTAATGAAATATTATGCAAAATTATCAACATTGTCACATAACCTTTTTTTTGTAAATAAAATAACTGCTACCTAGCCATTAAAATAGGCTTTAACTTTTTATTGAAGGGATGTATGAACACAAGCATATTATTCAACATACATAGAAACTTTATTTGGTGAATATAATAATAAATTATCTCTTAGTAGTTTTGTACAGTTTTTTCTATATATTAACATATTATGCCTGTCTATTTTTTTTATTTAGATATTTTAATGGTGGGTACAATATAATCACATGACAGGTACACAGACTACGCGATTTAGTCTAATTTATACCCTTGTTTTTGTTTAGTACAGTTAATGTATATTCAATACTTTTTCAATGGGAAGGAATGAAGTTTTAACCTTAAAACATTTCCATTTACTTTTTATCAAGAATTCGATAGGTATTGTAATTATTTTGTTGATAATTTTTGCTTACCTTTGATGTCTTTATAAGTTTTTTTGCGATATCAATGTCTCCTTGATGGTTTTGACCAATTTCAGCAATAATAAAACACGGATTGTTGCCTCCTATTTTAATATTTTCCGTTAAACAAACTGAACTCATTTTCCAAATTAAGCAAGGCCGTTGACCTTTTATTAAAGGATTTTTTATTTCACTAATCTTTATAGGTATAGGCAGGGCCACTTACTGAATTGAACGAAGCAATGTAAATTATTAGTTTTTAGTTACCAGCATCTTAAAATGCCTAATATATATTGTTCATTTGGAAGCACATAGACAAAATTTGCTTTATTTTAATTCAAGGTATTTGAAAAGATAACTTTTCCATAAATTAAAATTTTTCTTGTCCTATTTTCTAATATAGAACTAATATATGTTCTACTGTGATCAAAAAGTAAGGTGAAATTGTCAATTAAACCGACGCGGGCCACCTCCAAAAAATCAAATTTGGTTCTTGAATATCTTTGATTAATAATTAGAGACCCCTATAATAATATTGGAATATTATTTAGCTCA
Source organism: Battus belus (assembly GCA_018248135.1). Lineage (NCBI taxonomy): Eukaryota > Metazoa > Arthropoda > Insecta > Lepidoptera > Papilionidae > Battus > Battus belus. Next base: position 6,408 of record DWIC01000693.1, read on the forward strand.
GCCTAAACAGTTTTGTAGGATGTTTTCAATTGGTCGATGTGATACTGTATTGGTGTTCGCGACTTTTTTGCTAAAAACTCGTGTCAAATTTTCCTTAACCACCTTATTCACTTGAATATTCATCTAACTGAAATAACTCAATATAGGGACGCCGTTTTAACACGATTGAGGAGATAAAAACCGAATCGATAATGACCGAATGGTATAGTTTGGCGGACTGGAGAAAGCGTTGGCAAAGTTTTATCAGACGGGGATTACTTTGAAGGGAATGAAATTGATTTAGATAAAGAAGATTGATTCAGATACAGAACGTTTTGTTCACAGTATTAGAATCAATTATATGGTGCTGTTATTTTGCACTGGTTTGAAAAGCAAAATCAAAACATTAAAAATATTAATTTCATACCGTTTTAAGTGCGTGGTTTTAATCATCAAAATCATGATACCAGATACCAGCAATTTATTTGAAGTGTTAAAAAGAATTACTTGAGGTGTTCTAATTTATAACGTTTGGCACCTATGTTTACTGTTAAATGCAATAGAGAAAAAAAAACAATGTATAGCAACATATAACAGGATTTATTGTACATTATTTACATCATTTCAAAAATAAAAATCAGCTGTATCATTTACCAGTTGCCTCACATGAAGCAATTTTGATAATGTCATTATGGTTTTTAAATCTGTCACCTAATGCACGATTCACTCTTGACTCTGTAACTTTACCCAAAAAGTTACATATATATCGCCCTGCTTCATTCAGTTTTACCAAATTGATATCAGTATTTACTCCAAGTCCATATAAAAAGTACACAACTTCTTCTGTTGCTAAATTTCCTGTAGCCCCTGTTCACACATTGCTGCTTGTACGCGACTTCTTGGCCAAAAACAACACACTAATGATACCGCAGCCGCCGTATTCCCCAGATCTGGCCCCCTGTGACTTTTTCTTGTTCTCGAAACTGAAGAGGCCCATGTAAGGACGCTATACCACGACTGAAGGCATCGAAGGAGGAGCTGATTAAGATACAAAAAAAAATTGAAGTGCTTTGAAGATTGGAAAAAACGTTGGCACAAGTGTATAATATCACAGGGTATTACATTGAAGGGGATAAAATAGATATTCACGAATAAATATATAATTTTTGAAAATACATAAAATTCGCGATAATTTCTGAACACACCTCGTATATTGAACATCCAGCAGTTCCAATAGAACAGGAAATAGGTGCGATAGATTTGGATAGTTTTAATTTTAAGTTATTACATTTGCCCTTTAATATTCTGAAGCTTCGCCAGTGATGTGTGATTACGAGGACACGTTGTACGCTGACAAACAGACAGCTTAAATACAATAATCACACGACGGTGTATCGTTTGCAAATTTCATTTGAAAGTCGCAGTTTACATATCAATCGACTCAAATCAACGATGTCTCCGTCGGTGGTCCAGCGGCCAGCTGGCGGCTGGAACACGATTAGCCCATTACCCTTATCTGGCTAACGATACATCTGGTTACATATGCTCGTTAAAACAAATCTCCACCGCGGCCCGTAACGCTCGCTATAAACTTCAGTTACGGATATTCATTGTTAGTTAAACTACAAGTTCTCTTCTAGTTAAAAAAACAGCTTTATACATGTAATAAAACTTTTAATTTTTAACTTTAATTACTCTAAATACTGTATTAATAATGTGTGTAATTTATAAGAGTCAATAAACTTCAATTTGTTGTGAACTCTATGATCAGCGTAACTTTGACGTAATGAAAGATTAAAAGATTTCTTTATAGGATACCTAACATAAAACCATTAGATTATTTAGACGCAAAAATCTTTATCTTTGCCGTTACGCCTTCGATGTACGAAAAATTATATCATAAACACACGGACTATTAAAACCGTCATTGTAAGTTTGTACAGCTTTACAACAATTTCGTAAAAAAAAGTAAATATGTTAAAAAAATATTAAATTTATTTGAATTCACATTCAATGTTCGCAAATACAATTCATTATAATAACCATAACGAATTTAATTCCATACTAAAATGACCGAATTAATATAGAATAAAACTGTGGAAATAGGAGATTTATAAATAAATGGACATGTGACAGTAAATGTCTCACCTTTACTCCATGTGCCAAATCAAATTCCGGATACCAAAGTCATCATCCTAGTGTCATCAAACGATAGACGCAGTATTACTTTGTTCGGATGTATTACATCTTATTTAATTTAAACAATTACAATCTACAACCAAGAAGATATTGCACTTGACGCGCAATCAAATGAATACATGTGTAATTACTTTTAATTAACGAGTCTAAAAATGTATTGTCAGTATCATTTGTACACGTTTCATGATGATGAAAGACGCGACATAATTCAATATTAACTTTTTATACTAAACATTAACTAACTTGCATACAGCTAGTAATCATAAAGTTTTATTAACAATATTATTTTACGAAAATATTATATCGTTGAATATTAAAAAAACATTTCAGACACAATTGCATACTCTATACGTGAATAAAACCTTCGAGTAATAAAACAAATTTTGGATACGGCAAACATTTGATACTAACTTCAATATTATAAAGAAACGCTTTTAACGTCGTCCCTCTCAGACGCCATAGAGTCGGAATGCTAAAAAGGTATTGAATAATATTCCAATCCAAGACTAGGGTCCTCTTGCACCAAATCACGGTTTAGAGCGCCCTCCTAAGTAATCTAAGAACTCGGCAGCCTCTCAATCCATAATATTACATAACATGTGGAAACCCTAACCCAGGTTCTCATAGAAGCCCTCGAAATAAATTACGTAAACGGTGTTAAGTATAAATACCTTTCTTGCTCCCTCCTCCTTAAGCCCATAAAATCTGTAAACGCGAATAGTTTTTATTTTTAACTAAAGCCACCGACGTAGTTCGAAAATGGCTCGTTGGTAGTGGCAGTGGAAATAAGAAATTACTCGTACAATCATTAACAGTTGTCTAAAGGTTCACGAATGCAAGCCGGAAGTGGTGTGGATAGGCTCCTTTATAGTTGAACCGACAACATAGTTAAGTTCAAGCGAAGACACTGGATGCGAGTAGCGCAAGTGTCATTAAGTCATCAAGGCGATTTGTGATGGTGATAATGATGATAATAAACACCACTAAGCAAAGTATGAACAATTTTTTATACAAGATTTTTAAGATACCGCATCCAAATACTTTCATTGTAGATCTATGTTCCAAAATTCCACCCATCGATGCAGTATTCAAGCGACCGAGCTTGTACATAACCGCTTCTAATTTACACATAAGAGATCGTAATTTAGTTAAATATCTTAACTCGCCGGCCGCGGACAATGCTATCTTATTTCTGGTTGTTCTATTCGCATTTATAAACCGACACTTGTTTAATTCTTATTGTGTTTAATATTATATGCAACGTTACATTTCGCTGCTATATTTTATTATTCATTTCATTTCGTATTTTGCGTATCTTATATATATCCCTCTGTTTGTATAAAGTAAGAAAGATGCACAATAGTAATATAATAAAAGATATTACATATTAATTGATATTAAAATAACAAACTGATAACAAAAACTTGACGGCTAAAAGTAAGAAGCAAACAGCATTTAACGGAACTACGTGATATAGCGTATAACGTTATATAATCTAAAAACTTATAACAATTAAAACCTATTGAACTATAAATCCATCCAGATCTTTAATTTAATGGAATTCAAATTGATTTTAAGGTTGTTAAAGAATGCAATGAATACTTCCAGGAAAACACTTTACCAACTTACGATAAAATTATCAAAAACATGCTAATTTAAATGCTAATTAGTTATAGCTGTAAGAGCTTAAAGGTGAATGTATAGCTCAATTATTGTCCATTATGTATCAAGCACTATCAATAATGAATAATTTTTGAAGTACAAAACTAATGATATTATAGTAAAAAAAAAATTATGTTTGGGATTACTGCATATTAAAAAAGATTGCTTAGGATCTCTCCCTGCAGATTTTGTACCAAAGTCTTGTTGCATTCCATTAAAAAAATATTGAAGCATATTTCTAAGAGCTTTAGTTGCTTCAAGCTTTAAAGCTTTTTCACTTACCCCTTAAAAGCCTTGAAGCCTGTATAAAATAAAAATTTATGTCGCGCTGAAGAATTCGAATCACAGTTTCTGTAAACGTTTTACCTGTCCCATAATAAATAAGTACAAACGTACTGTCGGAAGTAGCCCGGCGAATTCCTATTGGAACAAAAATTAATGTAATATTTTACAGAGTGACCAAAGTTTTTTATTTATTAAAAGTGAAATG
>DWIC01000694.1:0-10736 GCA_018248135.1 Battus belus
AATAAAGAGCAAAAAAGCGGAAGGGAGATATTTGACAACCTATTATATGTACATACATATTGATAAACACTTAAGTTATTGATGATTCAAGTTTAATGTAATTTATAATTAGATTCTCATCATTGACATCGGTAGCGAAATTAGATTAGCTTGGCTAAAACGATTTCTATTCACACGCCTGAATCCCATTAAATGAAATCTAACATATCAAGGTACTAAAAATATGAAACATATGTAACAACAACCTAATCTGAATTGTTTTATGTTTGAGAAAAGTGTTAAACATATACAGAGTTTTGCAGTTAATAACGATGAATTATGTTTCTGTTTTGTAACTTTGACTTAATCCGTTCTTGCTTATAGGGGCGTATACACAAAGGCAACCAAGTTACCAAAAATAGGTTTAAGGATGGCGGAGAGAATAGACTAGTTTAAACAACTCATATCAAGAGACAACGTGGAACATAAGTACATGTTAGCATATATTATTTCAGCTAGAAAGTCCTTCAAACGAAACTCAGTGATGGTTACAATAGTACCTACACAGTAATACCTACACAGCCTCGTACACGAGAGCCTTAACATCTGCTTTATTTTGCGCATACAGCTCGGCAGCGCGTAAACCGTTTCACAGAGTATTGTGTAGGTACTTACACGCTGTAATTGACCTGTTTAGGCTTAGTTATACGCAACGATGACGTTATTCATATGGTCGTGTACGTTAAAACGATTTTTATATTTAATGTATTTATTTTTCAATTAATATTTATCGAGATTTATTACGAGGTATTACAATACATTCCGTCGTTATATTTCAAAATTATTATGTAATAATTTCAAATAAAAAAAAAACACTAAATTAAGACGGACAATTAAGACCTTATGATTTTTAAATGACAATAAAGCTTAGGAATGAATCAATCTATTGATCACTGAAAGAAACATGAATCACTACGTTAAGGATTTTGAGAAAGGAACTGTTACAAAAACCTGTCTAAGTTCATTATGGTTCTTCTAAGATCTGGGCGCGTTTGGAACCCTTGTACCTTTAGGTTGAAGGAAACCATTATAATTATGTCTTTGTGCTTTCAAAGTGGGTGCTTCTGGCAATCTTTTCATGACGTTTACTAGTGGCCACTTTTAATTTTTTTTATTTCTCACCGTTGTAATCTTAATATAACGTGTGCGCCTGCTGGAAATCAAAATTTCAGAGCCTCTAGATTACTAGAGAGTAGATTACTATTATTAAATATTACAATTATCTAGTAAAGTTTTTTAAAAAAACCAGTACAAAATCCGGATCTTTATTGTCTCTAAAATCTCTATCGTTATTTGGGAATAGTTTCTTTTGTTTTTCAAGTTATGCAAATATGACGCTTCCGGGTTTTCCCCAGATTAACGCCCGCTCAGTCCTTATCCGGAATACACGCCACATTCACTAAGGATTACAAATGTACAAAAAAACTATAACAAGCTTATGAAAATCTTATAAAGCTTTTGTACTTCCTTTTACAGCTGTTTATTAAAATAAAAAAACTACCTCTTAATCCATTTTAGCTCCCAAATTCTTAATCTATAATAAGCACTGCGTTCGAAAAGGAGAAAAAGGTTGACAACACCGCACATCAATTGAATCCCATTAAGAATTGGATTAGGGATCGGTGTTTTCGTTCTTTGAACAGAATTAAATTTAAAGCATCGCTTACGGATGCCTTGTAAGAAGGATCAAGGTGACCCAGAGAGCAATAGGGAGAGCAACGTTCGGAGGTTCGCTACGAAAATGCGTCAGAAATGTGATGAGTAAAACAACGTTGGTCACCAACGTAGCTCAAAACCGTCTACTGTGATTTAATGTTTGTTTTACTGGATAGTCATTTTATCATCATTCCAGACGCTGGACCTCCACTGCTGTCTATGGTCCACTCCCAGTGATTTCCAATACAACCAGTTGGAAGCTGCCAACATCTTTCGACGACCTTAATAAGCCCCTCTGTCTATTTCGAACATTAAATTGAAGAATAAAATCGATAGCAAATTCGCTTTTCCAGACAGTACAGTTTATCAATACGCATTACTGTTTGCCAGGGGCGATAATTGTCAGAGATACAATTGTGCTGACCATAATCATTACGTTAAATATTAAAGTTCATGATTCACACGGTGTCAACAATGTAGTGAACTGTAACACGTTGAAGACCATTTCATGACACATCGAAGGAAATGAAAGTAGACACATGGGCAGGTCGTAAAACATCTCTTTACGACTGTCGTCGGACCTTGTTTATGTTAAAATATAGTCAACATTTTCACAGACTGTCTGTTTATTTCAGAATAAAACTTGAAAATTATTTAGCTCGGAAAACATTAAATAAATCAATTTGTTCTCCATATAATTACAAGACAGATTTTCTATAATTGGAATTCAATTTCTTTAGGATAACAGACATGTAATGATGCACTATTATAAAAAAAATTGCTATAATGAAAAAGAATAAAATGAAAAAGAACCGTTCGGTTCTTTCCTAGCAAAGTGCTAATATTTGTGATATTACTCAAAAACGATGTCTGTCTACTTTTTATGACCCAGTTAATATCTCTAAGTCTTACAAAATTCAATATCCTGGCTTGCATACCCGCGAGCCTTTAGATTTAATAACAAATATATATTTCAGATAGTTATTGGAAATTTATACACTTCTTTATATCAACCATGTAACATAATTTTTTTTTCAACCGTATCATGCAGAGTCGTGCATTAAGTGCTTTAAGCATTCGAGACTAGTGAACTCGGCAAACTAAAATTTTAGCAATTTTATTTATAAAATAAAACATGTTCTGTATAAAAAATTGTAATTTTGTTAATTTATGAACACACTTTGAATTCACAGTGTGGGTGGAAGATCCATTGCGTTGTAAGAAAAGAGCGCAAGTACGCCTAGGGCTGAAGACCCGCATATGAAACTTGAAACCGCCTTAAAAAGCATGGTGTTTACCTTCAGTGACGAAAACACTCTCCCTGCATGTGCAATTTTTAAATAATGAGGTACTGTAGAAGACCGTTCCAGAATTGAACTGATATTCGCTCTTAACTGGACCAAATTCTTCAGGTCATAGAGATATTTCGCGGTTATATCTACCGCTCCTGTCGATTTTTGTAGTCTTGGGTATACTTGATACATTGAGGAACATTAAGTTTTGATGTTGAAGTTTGTGTTGATACAAGTAATTTTTTTTAATAGGCATATATCTGGTCTAAAAGAAGTCACTGCCATTCTTACAGGAATTTGTGTACTATTTTTCATACATTCGTACGTAAAGTTTAAATTTTTTTTATTCTAGAGCCTTCTTTAATAAAATTAACATGACCATCTATATTTATATTATCGTGAGGTACAATTAGCGTCTCTTCTTAGATTTAGAGAAGGCAGTAAATTTTGAGTATTATACCGTTCCAAATTTCTTTATTCCAAACACGCTTCCCTTACTTGCGCTTATTAAACGTTAATTATATTTAAATTTAACCACCGCCTTTAGAAAACAGATACGCGCCGAGAAGGTAAGACAAGAATCTCCACGTTTGTTCTTTACAAAGAGCCTCGAGAATTACATTAATTTTCATTACAAAATGTATTATACCTCGTGAGAAGATAAAATAGGAAGATTTTTAAACTTAACTAGTATAAAGTCTAGAATAAGCTTAGGGATCAAGTTGTAAGGGCGTATACACAACTCCATAAAGTATTCGTGAACTCTGTGCAAACGGTGAGGTTTTTCAATTCATTTATGTTCTCCATGTCTGATAGGGGAGTTGCTTTTATACTGTTCTTTTGTACAGGTCAATATTATTTCAAACGAAGAACACACAGTGTATATACAGAGAGTAATAGGTATTCTTTGTAATTTATTATGAAGATACATTGCGTTACACAAATGTGCGTTACGGCGACATGAAGTTAAACAAGATATAAAAAAATTACGATTGAATTGCGCCAAGCATGATTGCTACGTTAATCCCCGTTTATCAATATAGAAACAAACACAAGAGGACATTTGTAAATCGTTAGCAAATTGCCATTAATTTTTAATGCTCCCGCCGTAAAAGCTATTAGTTGGGGCGATTAAAATAACGCTGCTACAGTCCATCTCCATTAGCGATAATAAATTCACAGCCGGCACGGACGTCGCCGAACTGCTCGCAGCAACTTTGTAATAACCGACTGAAATAGATTGCCTCGCGAAAATTGTTCTAACGATTTTTATCAATGTCAACACAAAACGAACTTTACTTTCGCTCCTCGAACAGGTTGTGTTGTTAATGAAACAAAAACTTGAATACAATAGAAACAAATTATTTTAACTTTTAGTATTAAACATTCAGAATATATCTAAAACAACCACATGCAACCGTATTGGAGGGTGGGATCTCGATCATCTGTATGTAGAAAGACTTCGAATGTATCAAATAAAAATGACTTTAAATGTATAAAATATCAAACTTCAAAGAGGCCTACTAAACGTCCATCTGATGGTAAGTTATACCGATTACTTATAATGGTACGACGGTACAAAAAAGTAGAAAGTTGTGAAAGATTATTTCTCTAGTGATATTTTGTTAATACAATTCAGTTCACGCAGTGGTAACCAGCGGTAGAGGACAGATACTTGAGATCAGGGTCGCGTATTTGATTTCCAGGGTACAATTTTAATTATTTCACACTTATAATAAACAAAGTATCCAGAAGATGGCAGCAGCTTGCTTTGCGTACCATAATACCACTGAGATAACCAACCCGCCTACAAAGGATAGCGATTATGGTATATCCCCCATTATATATCAAGGGGAGACCTATGCCTGGCAGTGGGCGTACACAGATTGCTGACGAATAAAACGTGACTTGATAAATTGAAATATGTAAATAAGTGGGTTGTACTCAGTAAGAGATAGAGAAAAGTTTTTTCACCGCTTGCGAGTGCGTGACCGATCCGTGAACGTATTTAGATTAGATTAGATCATTTATTTCAAAATCCATTTTATGAGCTGCGATTGTAATCTCATTTAGAGGTTAAAAACGAATCAAACACAGAATTCAGACTAACATTCATACATGGGATTTTAACGTGTTATAATATCTGATAATAGATAATTACTGTGGTTATTAAAAACTGAATTTTTACAATCATGCCATTATACTAAGTCCTGGTATACATTTTTGGACTTTTGCATTTTATCATCACTAACAGTAGTGGACATCTTCCGTCTTAAAAAGCTCTGCACGACGCTAATCAAAGTTCTTCAGACATAATGGACATCGATGAATTGTACTCTCTTGAACTTAGTCTGTACAAAGGTTATAACTATACCAGAAAGCATTCATAATATCAGAAAACCAAAAGAATACGAAACTTTTCAGTATATGTAGGATTCAACGTGCGAATGCCGGATTAATTGCAATGTATGGATAGTAAATGGATACAGTGCTCATGATCCGCGTAGCAAGTTTGACCTCCTTGCAAGACATTGTTGAGACTCCTCTCCCTACCTAATCATATTTACAATATTGTTTAAAAGTAGTTCTATGAAAGAGCTGATGCTCTATCTCGACAGGAATCCTTCAACAGGGTAAAGAGATTTCCGCTGTTACACTTCCCGTTCCTAACACCACCATTTATTCCTGTTTATTTGGACCGGACTGTTGCCCAAGTGGCATTTGCATCCGCGGGTTCCAGATGGCGCCCGCAGATTGTGCCTAGCTTAAGACCTCTTTTAAAGTAACGAAGCTCGAGGGCTCCCGGGAGAGCCTCGGCACGGGCCGCTACAAATTTATTCCATGTTATTTCGTTGACTAAGTACTTATTCACTTTAGTTCTGTGTGTCTTTGTTTGTGTTGTTTTTGTTGTATTTGTCTTACAGCAAACAGTAGATTCAGAAACCTTGACATAATCAATAAATTAATCAGTTTCAATAAGAAAAATTCTCGTTAAACTTAGGCATTATTTCAAAAATTTTTTTGCATGTTTGTACTACCCAGAGGTATTTATTAAAGATTTTACAAAAAAAATCATTAACACTTTTTTTATTAAAAATCGTTTTGATTACGTCACTAATGGATCCGGTCTGCAGAACAGTCCGTGCGAGCTGAAAGCGTTCGTGTCGATACATATTCAGCTCGCATCACATCCATTGCATACACGAGGGGTAGGGAAAAATCTTGTTCGCTTCGAAATCGTTAATTACAAACACTAGATGTACTTGTATATTCATACGAACGAACTGAAGAGTTTTTAAAAAAATATAAAAAAGGTTCACAATATAATTTTCAATGGCTCTTACATTTCGATGCGATTTAAGAATGTTTAATAAAAAAATATTTAATAACTTTACATTTAAAACTGAATATTAAATAAAAAGAATATTAATTTTGAAATTAATATAATATTAAATAGGTATCAAAAGAAATAGACCAACAATATGGTAGGCCAGTTAGGGCACAGAACTGGGGTCTTCATGTTTTGGACTGGAGACCAACGCTATATAAGCGCAGCGTACAACGTTCACCCATAAATTGGGTGGATGACCTTGGAAAGGTGATGGTGATTCTGCATTTTTTTTGCGAAATTTCATTTCAAGATTAGAAATGTTTAATTACATCTCCTGTTTGTTATTTAATACTTAATGTTAATCCTTTGCCCTATTCTAGTTTTTCTATACTAAAAAACTGTTAAACCGTTCGCTGAAAGAAATGTTTATTTATTCATAATTCATGATAGTCAGTTTGTTAATAATTGTAACTATTTCACATGGTGTCTTTGCATTAAAAAAAAGTGCGGAGTGTAACTTCAGTGCAGAGGGTCCGGGAAACGTATCGGAAAACTAATTACGTTAACCCACATTAGTCACTGGGTCACTTCTAGACGAAACATCCACTGGTAGGATTGCTCAACGATGCAGCAATTCGTCTGCGCCGCCGTGTTGCGTGTTGCACGCCATGTCATCCACACTGCCTTCCGATGAACCTGTTCAAACTGCGCTGATATCTACCTTAAACCAACGTACCCAAGAAATAAAATCGAGTAGAGGCATCTATTTTAACGGTTAAAGGAAGTCGTTTAATTAGAATCTTATCACGATATGTATTGCTCCGTAGAAGTGAGTTCTGTGGTGTTGTTTAAGTTGATTCATTTGATAAAATTATCTTTATACAACAGGCTCTACGGTCACACAATATAATGAAATGTTTCACACATATTACTTGGACACTTATGAGGATCCTCTATAAGAAACAATATACCAGGTGGATATGGCTGTATTTAAAAAACGTTAAAACCTGTATTATTAGTCGTATTACTATTCCCTTGGAAACAAATATATAATACATATAGCGCATAGAACTAAGGTAACGACTAGCGGCCTGGTCAACGAAATAACTAGAAATATATTCAAAGTAAATTTATTTTCGAGGGAATAAAAGTAAAGGATTTTGGCTTGTGACGAGCAGAATTAGTAGGATTATTTTTTTTTTTCGACATTTAGATGATTCTGGTTGGTGAAATTAAACACCAATGCTAGGAGATATCCTTAAACCTGCTGTCGGGGTCGTCAGTACCTAGCACCGTACCCAGCCCATTTCTAGACAATGCGGTAAATCAAACACTCAAACAGTTCTTTTGAGAAATTCCGTGTCATATTTGAGAATCCCATAAAAATTTGACTTCACTGATATAAATTCGATGTTCATGAAAACCGCAATAACCATATGTTTTGCACTCTTGTGATAAAATTGGAAAATATATATTTACACGATCTTGTTTATTTTGACAATCTCTTTAATGTGTACACATGACAGAAACACACTTTAATTGGATAGAGTGTGTAGTTTTAAAGATGTGAATATTTTATACATCTCATTTATCAGCAGAAAAGGTTTAGTTCTTTTACGTCTATTTTCAAGCATCGCATATAAAGTAATTTCTTTAAAATATGTATATTAAATTATTTCTTCTATCACAATGCAACAGGACAATAACTTCTTACAGAACAGTCTCAAGGGACAGATAGTGAAATAATTATTAATTTTGATATGTAATAATCTTAATTTTGATAACAATTTTTCTTATTATATTATCACTAAGATACTTATTATTTATAAAAACTTTCGATTCTATAAAGGTTGTACCATAGGTTAATTGACAACAATTGAACTATAAATCTACTCCTTTGCAGCTTTTGAACCCTGACCAACCACCATGTATAATTACGGGATAAAAGAACTGATCACCATAAAAAGATATCGAAGAATACGCGTACTGATCAGCGTTGTAACAAACATGTATACTATTGACGACGGGGTAGGAAAGAACTCATTCAATTCCATCGTCTGACAGCAGGCGGACGGGATAAATTGAATTTATTTAATGGAAACTTACTTCGCCCCGACTATACGAATGTGGAATCAATGAATCATTGTTGTTTACATTCACTTCTAGTACGTCGGATTCAGAATAGATTTTTACATAAAATCATGAGATTTAATGCTACTCAATAGGATAAGTCGAGAATAGGATTTAGAAAAGGCGAATTTAAAGCATGGCTTAAAGTTCGCCCTGCTTTTCAAATTGACTTTTTCATATTTTTCATTCTTACGAGTCTTCTTTCGGGCGGCCCTCTTCCATGTGCATGTCTAGTCTGTGCAGTAGTGACTTCCTTAACTTTTGTAAGGTGTCTCTTGATCCCTTTCGAGGTCGGTGCGTCGTTTCGTAAAGTGTAGCATGGCTCATAAATATAACCAAATAATACATTTTTCATGTTTCCCAACTTACAGGTGGTCACTCATCGAACCAAATTCCTATCAACAATGTCAATATGACCAGCATCCTGCCGGCCTCAATACAGCAAACCAGTCACGGGCTTCTACTTACCAACACCAACGGCCAGTGCAGTTCGTCGGATACCAGTCTCAGTGCCAGTAGCCCATCCAAAAGCGTCAAGACCAGTTCAAGTCTGAGTCCAGCTAAGAGGTCCAGTAGTGGATCACCTAGTAAGCAGAGTAAAACTAGAGGTAGGTTCTTTTTACTTTATTTTACTTGTTTCGGAGTAACATAAAACACAATGTTTATAAATACATATATCTACATGTGTAAATCAGGGAGCTCCTTGATAGTCTGCAGTTGACAGTTGCTCCGTCATGAAACATGTATTTAAAATATACGCAGAAGTAATAAAAAAAGATACAAATTATATAATTAAAAACATGTATTTACACATTACTGTCATTTTATTTAAAATGACAGTGTGCTTATGTGTATCTAAATATTGCTTTGCATTGCTTTTCTTGTAAATAGTTTAAAATTTGTATAATAACTCGTGGTAGACTGCTCAGTTATTTTTATTCAATATTAATGCTGATTAGACAATATTGGTAAATGTTACAATCACAAAATGATAGTTTTTATATATGGTCTGTAAAAAAGTATCGCTAATTTGAGTATTTTCAAAAATTATTTATTTACTCGTTAATATATCTTGTTCAGCTCCTCATTCGATGTCGTCAATCGTGGCGTCGCGTCGTCTTTTCATGGGCCTCTTCATTTTCGGGAACAAGAAAAAGTCACAGAGGGTCAGATCTGGGGAATACGCGGTATCATTAGTGTTTTGTTTTTAGCCGAGAAGTCGCGTACAAGCAGCGATATGTAGGCAGGGGCGTTATCGTGGTGCAAAAGCCTATTTTTGTTTTTCCACAATTTCTGGCGGATAGCTTCGCGCAAATTGCACATAACTTGCAGTTAATATTCCTTATTCATCGTTCTACCCTGTAACAAGAACTCATGATGCACCACAACCCTGCAATCGAAGAAAACTGTAAAAAAAACTTCGCGATACTTTTTGTACATACCGTATATAGTATATATCTAGTACAGTTCACCAGTTCCACAAATTATCCATAGTATCCAGAGCATAAAAATTTTTTTTTTCATATTTAAGGAAACTTTACAGATAATTCATAATTTTTCATGTTCCTAATTACAAGCCTGCATTAATTACTAGGTATTTAAAAAATAATTAATAATTCCAAATAATTAATGAACGTGTTACGACTTAAATATTTAAATTCAATCTAAATGTGCCTATGACTTGCAATGGGCGTCTATAGGTTGAAACGACGACGGCCATATATAATTATATAATAGTTAGATCAGTAAGTTACTCATAAATGCATACTTGTCGTTAGTGTATCATATGACGTCAAATCATTGTCAGTTTTGTTCACAATACTTATTGATGAGTTAAAACCTTATTTTATCATCAGACACATCATTCGAGTCGGGCATGTCGGACGACTACGCTATCCCACCGGACGCTGGCTCGTGTGAAGGCGCATGCCGCACGCCGGCAGGTAGCGGAGGCCCAATTGTTGGGGGAATCCCACCAGGTGCTCCACTCTCGGGGGGCCCGCTGTCACTTGGTGCGGGAGGATCTGGTGGATTGGCTGGAGCAGACTCGCCGCGTAGACATGACGCGCTAGAAAAGAGCGGTCACTTAGCTAAGCTTGGCGGGAAGCTCAAGACCTGGAGGAAGAGATGGTAAGTTAAAATTAAATGTGTGTTGTGTTTTGTAGACTTTTCATTGTTTACGTGATGTGAATGATGATAACTGTATAACTAATTGTATTAGGTTGTCAAATATCTCCCTTCCGCCTTTTTGTCTTTTGAATTTCGCGGCTATGTACAAAGCGCTACAG